>CM035147.1:84652116-84870979 GCA_020205605.1 Panax ginseng
TTATAAATGGAAGATTTAATTTTCTATTTATTATTTTGAAATAGTAAGGGTCGATTTTGATTAATGTGGTTGGGCTAGTGGGTAAAGCGCGCAAATATTTCAAATAAGCAAGTAGGTTATAAAATATCTATTGTTGTTTGTGAATATTCGCTTCAACGGGAATATTCGTCATCGCTTCTGGGAATATCTGCACGCATTTACGTAATACGCCTTTTGTATTCCATAACTAAAAGCGTACTGATGAAGAAACGCACAAGATAAGTTGTTTATAAATAACGGAAGCAGAATACACACCGTTAATATCATTGAATATCCCGCTGATTAAAATACACGTGAATACGCACACGTATAAAAGAAGAGCATTACTTCAGATTGCACTCAATTATCGATTCTACGTATAGAAGGCAATTACTCAATAAATCAAGTATGTAATTATCGTTTCAAAAGATTTTATTTTATTGATTCAATAATCACTGCTATGCCGATATTTTATATTATCGTTGTTTCAATAATTGGCACTACACATTTTTGTATTATCGAACAATAATTCATATTATCCTAATACTATTATTGTAAAACATTATCGGTAAATGTCTAGAAAGTTTTATTCTAAGTGAGTAGGTTTGGCCACCTAATCGCGCCGCCAAAGAAGGAGAAATTATTGAAAGCCCATCTTTCCCCAAATCACCGTCAATTGCCGCATATTGGTGATTCCGTGAATATTATTCGTGAATAATTAATTATTGATTTATACGGATGAGTGGAAAATATTGATTTTATATGTGGATATAGATGGAGAAAATTTTAAAGTGACAATTTGAAAAATTGATATTTTATCTTTTCTGATAAAAATAATATTTTAATACATTATTATAATAGAATTAAAGGATGATATTTTTACAATGAATGGGATATATGGAGTATATGAGGAAAAGAGTATTTTGTTGCATTAAATGATTAACATATATTTTGTGTGTCGGTGGACTCTCATTTTTTTAATTTAAATTTGATTATAGGCTTCTCAAAATCAGTCTCAGATAGAATTTCTTTACCAATTTCGTTGAATTTGGAAAAACTTATCTTCTTAAGTCAGTAAAATTGAATTTTCTTATAAAAACAACGCTAGATTCAAATTTTCCATAAAAGAGGCTATTTATTGCTGAATTATTTAAGTTCTAAAGTTCCAAATAATTAATTTTTGTAAGTTTAAAATATTTTAAATCACAAAACGTCATAAGTTTTGGCAACTGTTCATATTTCTTTAGTATGTTTGGATCAATGAGAAAAGTAAGAATTTATAATATATATATTATTATTATATTAAATTTTCGGCGCTTCGGTGTTCTAAGCAATTTCCTATAAATAGGTGCTTAGGGTTAGAATCGAAAAAATCACAAATTAATCACAGATTTCTCTCTTCTCTCTATATATCGAGTTGTATTTTTGTGAGTATTTTAGTACTTTAGTATCACTATACTAGGCAAGTTCTTTCAAAGACTATATCCAAAAGATTTCAAATAAGTATTATTCTTTCCGAGGTATGGATGTTATTTTCTTCGTAAAATGATATTATTTCTTCAATATCATTACGCCAAAATATTGGTCCAATTTTTATCAAATTTGAAACTTTTCACGCTCGGGAGTTATTATTCATGAGTTACTATTCACGAAGTTACTATTCATGCAGTTACTATTCACTTAATACTATTCAAGAAGTTAATGATGATTTTCTTGTGAATTTCTATCTTTTGTGTCTGAGTTATAATCTCACGATTCGATTCACTATTCACAGATACTATGACTATTCACTTAATACGTATACTAATTATTCAAGTAAAATTAAATTTTCTTTTCTATGTCCAAGATTGTCTCGTTATGATTCCTATCTTCGATTTGATCTATATTTTGGTCTTCATTCTGAATTTTACTCCACTCGATTATTTATGGAGTATTTTGAACTCGGATTGTAAAGTATTAATCCTTAATATTTGTTCTTTCGTTTAACCGATTCTTTTTTCTTTAAAATATTTTTCATCATCCTCACCCTAAATGATGATATAAATCAATATCTTTGGCCTCGAAAGGCAAAGATGAATGATTTTCATTAATATCTTTAGTCCAGAGTAAAAGATGAAATACGTGTTTGTGATGAATGATTAATCGAATATCTTTCGTCTGTAGTAAAGATGAACAAAAGTTTAGATGAATACGACTAATCGGTGAATATCTTTGGCCTCAGAGAGCAAAAAGATGAATATTTGATTTATGATGTATATCGATTGATGTTACAGGATAAAATATCGATGATGAACTTTTTAAATTCATGATGATAAGAGATTTCATTCTACTTAACTCAAGTAATGAATTGTTGTTTCACCAAATAGCTTGTTTATCTAAAACTTGTTGTCTATTGTATTCTATCGTATTTTTCCCCGTCAAGACTAAGGATAATTTTGTACATTATCTTAGTCATAATATTCTTTATCGGGCTAGTTTAGCTAATTTTTCCTTTTTGTTCCATTTTCTTCTCGTGAGACGAGAATATAGCAGGAACTAGCTCAAGGTGTGGAGTAATGGTTCAAGATAGTTGTTTTAGTAGTCCCTCACTATTTTGTAAAATAAAGGTATCAATAATTGTAATGAGGACTTATTCGAAAGTGGATATTTTCTGTAAGACAATATTTGTATTTAAACTCATAAGCTTACGTGTAAGTCACGATTTTACACCCACAATTGTATTAACGAAGTTGTAGTTGTTTCGTATCATGGACTTCATGACTCGTGAATGGGTGATGATACCTTATTTTGGGGGCGCCATAGTAGGCTGTGAAGTTCTTCTACAATACGGGCCGTGAAATTGATTATTGGCACACAGAAATATCGCTCAAAACCCGCGATTTTGTTTAAATCATGGGATACGAGCTAAGAAAGCTTGACATCCGCTTTTCAACAAAAACGAAATAGCTTTATGGCTTGAGATGACCATGATTGATTTTAATGGTTTTAACGCTTGAATTTGCATAATAGGTCGGGATTAGGAAATAATGAAAAGCCGGAACAACCTTTACGGAAACAATCAATTTTTGCATGATGAGTAGTTAACCAATCAACTTCAGAATCACGCCAAATGCAAGTATTTTCAATGAAATAAGATCTGCATGTAATGTGAGGGTACCGAACCAAAACAAGACTTATAAATGAAGTGGATGTAATGTATGGGTTGCTCTCCCAACTAGTTTCCATGTGACAAGTCAAAGTCTAATTTCTCCGTGAGTCAAATTTAATCGATGAGCGCAAGAAGAGAAATAAAAGAATGGGTAGATCTTAGATCAACAAAGTATAGATTTCGTTAGCTGCTTATGATAAGCTTACCCGTGATGACCCTATTCAATTCCTTGCTTCGAGGTCACAAATAAACGCTTCCTCGTGACTTCACGGCTTTCGATTTTTCTCGGGATTACTATTGTGCTTCCATCCTAATTGAATTCGGCTTCTGGAACGTAAAATAATATAAATCTTAAGCTAAGTTGTGACACCCCCAAAATAGGTCTATATCACCCATTCGAAGTTGTCATAATATACTTAAGATAGAAACAACTACAACTTTATTATTATAAGGTAAACCGTAGTTTAAATACGTATATCGCCATCTAGATAACATCTACATACAAAATAAATCCTCATCATAATTATTGATACATTATTTTACAAATAATGGTGATGCATCTACTAAATAACTCTCCCCTAGAACTTTCATTCCATACTCCCTTCGTGCACTCGCTTATATTCTCGCCTCCTCGAAGAAGAAAAATGGAAACAAAAGGAAAAGGGTGAGCCTGACTAGCCCATAAAGAAGAATATTATGACCAAGATAATATACAACAAAAATTATCGTTAGTCTTCAACAGGAAAAATATAATGTAATACAATAGACAACAAGTTTTAAAATCAATATTCGCATGGAAATAATAATTCATTGTAAGAGTTAAGTGAGAGATGCAAACTACTATCTTCTATGATGAATTTGTAAAGTTCATCGCTTTTTTTATCCCCTCGTAATATCAATCATATATATCGGATCAAATATTCATCCTTGCACTACGTGCCAAGGACATTCACCAGCCGGTCATGTTCATCTAAATACCGCTCATCTTGCACTACGCAAGCCAAAGATATTCATCAGAATCATTCATCTTCGTGACTACGCCCAAAGATATTCATCAGAAATCATTCATCTTTGCACCATAAAGTTAAAGATATTCATCATAAATCATTCATCTTTGCACTATTACAAAGCCAAAGATATTCAATAATATCATCATTTAAGACGAGGACGATGAAAATATTTTTTAAAGAAACGAATCCAAAGAAACAAAAATAACAAGGATTAAGGATTATGGATTCACTTTGTTTTATCTCCATTCACAAAAAAATACCTCAAAAATAATCATAGTGGTAAAATTCAAGAATGATCAAAACATGGGATACAATCAAAGCTTCAGTATCCGCAATAGATATTTCTTTGACCAAAAAAAATATTTATTTTTCAATGAATAAAGGTCAGATTCGTGAATAGCATCAGATACTTGAATAAATACCAGATACGTGGAATAGTAACCTCCTTATACCAAAAGTTCCAAATTTGATAAAAAACTTCAGATCAATATTTCAAAGATAATGATATTGAAGAAATAATATCATTACAAAAAAAAATATCCCTTTACCCCTAAAGACAAGCGATTAACCGAATACCTGATATAAAGGCTATAAATTGAACTTTCAACAGACAAGAATACTCAAAGTATACTCAAAATACTCACAAGAATACGCCGATAATATAGAGAGAAACTTCAGCCTGATGGGATTTTCAATTCTAACCCAAGACCCTTATTTATAGAAAATGCTTAGAATACCAAAAGCAGTAAAATTTAATATAATATTAATTTATATTAAAATTTTCACGCCTACTTAGACTTCTCATTTCAGCAAATTTAACATGATTCATGGAGGCTTACAAATGTAAAAACATTTTTCTTAATATAAATATTTAAAACTTCAAAAATCAATTATTTCTGAACTTCGAACTTCAACAATTCATAATAAATAACCTTTTGTCGTAAAAATCGTAATCTAAGCTTAGTTTTTATAGAAATTAAATTCTACAACTTTGCGTAGAAAGTTTTTCCAAATTCAAAATGTAAGAAATTGGACCGGAATCCATAAACTAAAGATTTTAGTAGGCTATAATCAAATTTCGCCCAATAAATGGGTCCACCGACATGTTTAATATGTTTTAAATATTTATTGCAACAAAAAATACTCTTTTCTCCTCAGATACTCATATATCCTATATTCATTGTAAAATATCACCATTATTATATTATTAAAATATAATAATATATTTAAATGAATTATTTTATCGTAAAAGATAAAATATTAATTTTCAACAAATTATCACATTAAAAATTTTCCATTCATATCCATACATAAAATCAATATTTTCCTATCATATAAATCAATAATTAATTATTCACAAATAATATTATTGTCAATCATTATTAATGACAACCAGTAAATCCCCCAAGAAAGAGGGCTTTCCACAAGAATTTCCCTCGCTTATGTTCTCTACTCCTCAAGAGAATAAAGGAAAGAAAGCGGTGAGCCTATCTAGCCCAAAGAAGAAATATTATGACCAAGATAATGCGGTATTAAATTATCATTAGTTTTCAATAATAAAGTTAAATCGATAAAATATAACAACATCAAGTTTAATCACAGCTTTAAATCAAGCAATCCATTAAAAGAGTCAACAGAGAATAAAATCTACTATCTTTTTATGATTTAAAAGGTTTTTTCAAGACTTTTATCACCGGACTCAAATTTTAATAAATAATCCACATCATCGAATCACCCCCATTCACGGCTTAAGATATTCTTTTAGTATCATCGTACCACAAATTATCCACGCACTATGCCACCAAGTGACATTCGTATATTTATTAATGGTCATGATCATGCCAACAATCGGCCATCAACGCACTACAAAGCCAATGATAACTTTTACTACATCATTTGTAACATTACTAGCAAGGATTACACCGGTCAATCCCCGATTATAATCATACCAAGTCCATCTATGCATTACACAGCCACAAAATGACTTTCAACATAATATAAAATACGAGGATGATGACAATGATATAAGAATTCAATAAAACAAGTTCAAGAATTAATTATCCAGAACTAATAATGTCCAAATTGTCAATATGATATCGCTTTCAGAGAGTAAAAATTCAAGAATGATCAAGAATATTTCCATGAAAAGATATCGATGAAATGTAAATATCAAGGATATTCTACCACCTTAAGGAGTATAAGTCAAAACTTTAACCAACCAAGTATAATAAAGAATGGAATAACAAAAGAAATCACCATTTACGCAGTACTGTATATGATAAAAGTTATTCCAATGTAATAATAATAATTCTAAACTGTGTTAGCAAAATTTGCAACCACAGATGTTCCAACAGAATAATAAAGATTTTAATCAAAGTCCGTGTAAAACACACGCATAAGATGTTCCAATAATCAATAATAATTAGATTGTGTCCGTCGTAACCATGTCCTGTAAAATATTAACACATGCACATGTGATGTTCTAATGTAATAATAATAAAGACGGTAACTGTGTCCTGATGTAAAACACACACAGATGTTCCAAATAATAATAGAAGAATGTCACCAAGTATAGGGTAAACCATGACACAAAGTTATTCCAATGTAATAATAAGCAATGGTAATAACAACAGCTTCTTTCATGAATAAGAAAGAATAACACCCCTTACATTAGTGAGTAGATCAATATCGCAGAAGCAGGTAAAGAATAAAAATACTTTTCTTCTTCTCTTATTCTCTCTATACTTTCTCTCTATATAAATTCAATGAATTCGTGAAAATAATGAAGCACTAGGCCTCTATTTATAGAAGATTTCTAGCTAAAGACTTGAAATGTGAAAAGGCAAGCGGCTTTCGACGATCGGTGATGTGAAAAGAAAAGTGGTTCGACGCCTGTAATGTGAAATGACAATTGTTCTGACGCCTATAATATGAAAACCAAAAGGGTTTGATGTCCGTAAAGGTAGTTACTATCGACGGTTGCAATTACTATCATGAAGGTTGTTACTATTTATCGATGGTAATTAAGGGGTAATTACTATCGATGAAGGTAATTACTTATCGACGTAAGGTAATTACTATCGACGAAGGTAATTACTATCGATTTAAGGTAATTACTTTTAGATGATGATATATACGGCCCCTATAAATAACCAAACTTACCACAAACGTAATCTCATATTAGCACTTTTATATACATCAAGGATCGAATAAATATTACCACAAATCATTTTATTTTAATCAACACATATTTAATCTTTCAACAATTATTAATCATTTATAACTTGTCGCCTCAATTATCGATTTAATAATATAATATATTATACAGATGATACCATGACAATAATCAATCAATAATATAAGAGATATGACGCAAGAATTATCGAAAGCAATAATCGAGTATAACCGAGTTTTACTTCATTCACGAAAGATCAATAATCAATACCGTAAAGTGCTACTATGCAACCACGCCAGACATCGTGACTTTTTACTACCGGGTAGTTCAACAGCTTTTAATTCAGAATACCCGGGCCAAGTATTTTTTATAAAGTATTTTGCTGCTTTCAATCCGGCAATAATTCCGCCAGGGGTCCAATTAACGATCAGGCCGCTGCATTTAATATTCCCCATAAAAAGAATATTTCCACCAAACTAATATTTTATAACAACTCGCTTACTTTGCAAAATTTATAAATATTACCCACAACTATAACATTATATCAAATTTACTCCATAATATTCAAAAATAATATTTATAGAAAATTCATATTTATTTATAAAAGTTGGGGTCTTTACACCTTTATTTTGATATTACGACTTTTTTTGATGTGTACTCAAAATACCGCAAAGTGATATAATATATAGAGTCTCAATTCCCTCGATATTTACCGTGATAATTTGAAAACTTATCTCGATATATTTTATCCTGCTATTTTGTTACATCTTAATATGGCTAAAGGGGGATCAAATAGATTCTACAACCCTAGCTCCAATATAATACTAATTTCATTAACTCTTTAATCAATTAGAATTACATTAATTATAAATTCAATTCCACCAAATAGTTATAATTCGAATTCTGTAATTAATAGAATTAAAATTAATTAATTAAATCCTTCCACCAATATTAGATTCCTGCAAAAAATATACCTCACAACAATATCCATAAACGCTACAGGTGAATAAAGTTTAAACACACCACGCTTATCGCTTATATGTTTCGATCACATAATTTAGTACACTTTGATCACACATTCAATTTAATAAATTAAATTAATACTTTAATAATTTGAATTACTAAAATATTGCTAAGATTTTGGTGATCAACCAACAAACGTTATACCAAGTGGATATTATAATTTAATTTATGAGAATTCCATCTTGAAAAAAATACATGTCTTTTAATTTCATAAATATATATCACCCAAATATATCGAGGTATTGATATAGTGATTTAAAAATCTCACTCTTTAATATATTAAAGTGATATACATTATAAAAATTCAAGTTCATTATTCTCCGTGATTAAGAGAATTGCACATTATCAGAATCAAAAATTATTTATAATAACAAGATTTAACAAATAATTTTTCGTGAATCTATCCAATTCTATATGTATTTCAAAAATACACCAATACACTAGATTAAAGTTCCTGTTTTACATGACTTAAGACAAATCATCCAATCAACTCCCCATTAGCAATCTACTAGTAATGGCTTATCCATTTCATCTAAGATCGAGAACAAGTATTTTTTAATTATATATAATATATAATTTCTATGTTTTCCGATAAGACATTCTTCATATATATAATTATAAAATGTATAATTATGGACAAAATTTATGACACATTTAATTATGCAAAATTAAATTAAATTTTATTATTAAAAATAATAAATAAATATCAATATCGGATTTTCCGGGCTTAAACCTTTATAATCTCCTACCAGCCCCTAAACCCAATTTACCATAAGTCTAATACCCATTCCTCAAGATGAAAATCAAAAACTTTAGAAGATCATAAAATCTTTGGTAAAAGGATCAACGTAAATTTTAACGCTGGATAATACTCCTAAGCATCATAATCAATAAATAATATATATCCTCTAACTACTCTTGCATTTTGATTTATCTGGGCAAGATTCTCAAGGCCATCATCATCATACTGCTTGAAATATACTTTTCTATAGGGTATATTCCTCCTCAATCAGCCTCTCACCAGATAACCCCAAAATAGGTCCATTCCATCCAACCCATTCTCGAGTCGCCAAATACATGGTACGTAAAACAACTACAACTTTATTACAACAATTGTCGTGGCAAAATACAACAACACATATGTCGTGAGTTTGGATACAAATATATATCAATCCGCGACTCATGTCCCAACCGTGGACAAAGACCTCATAATGACACCTTACATAAAGGTATAGTCAAAACTGCTTTAGAAATTAGAATCTTTGGGAAGTGCTCAAGAAACCTTCGTATATGGGAGGCCATGCTGCCTAGGTTATTATAGATATCATATGGCCACAGTAATTATCCTCGTCAATCTAATAGACCCTAAAGAAAAACGAGAAGATTACTATCATATTCTTCCCAATGGCGAGTCTTCTCGACATATCATTATTCCCACTGCCTCTAATCGAGAGTTATATTTCAAATAGACTCCAAGATCATATAGATAAGGCTGGTAGATATACTCAAAGAAGTGGATGAAAGACAACCCCGCCTTTATGATGACACGAGGTCAGTATGTCATTAGACATCTTGTATGATAAGTGGCAAAACACCCTTCCAAGTTAAATTCACCTCACCTCAACATCTATGTAATTCACCGCTCTATTCCCTTGTTATTCCCCGCCGACCCAAATACACTTTTTTATTACCTCGAAGGAATTGTGAAGCAAAAGGGTGAGCACAACTAGCTCAAGAAAGAATATCATGACTAAAGATAAATAAATTATCAATAGCCTTCAACAAAGAATAAATCGTAGATTTAGAACATACGGTAGATGATAAAACTTTTCAACCATAGTCATAAAGCAGAACGAGCAATCCATTGTAAGAGTCAAATGTACCATAAAATCTATTATCTTCTCCATGTTAAAAGTCCACCAACAATGTTTTATCCTCAGTAACATCAATCAAAAATTCCCGTCCACAATCACACGTATAACTCATAATCGTAATTGTTGTTCTAAATTCTTTCCTCATCCAGACAAAGATAATTTTCATCACCAAACATCAAAGATTATGGTTATACCAAATCACAGCTCATGTTCATAATCCTACTAATAAATTCATCTTTGCACTACTACTACCAAAGATATTCATCAACAAGTCATCTTTGCACTACAGTGCCAAAGATATTCATCAACAAGTCATCTTTGCACTACAGCCAAAGATATTCATCACTGGTCATGTTCATCTAAACACTGCTCATCTTCGCACTACGCCAAAGATATTCATCGAAATCATTCATCTTTGCACTACAAAAGCCAAAGATATTCCGCTTATATCATCATTTAGACCGAGGATGATGAAAAATATTTTAAAGAAAAACGAATCCAAAGGAAGCAAAAGAACAAATATTAAGGATTCAGACTTTTAAACAATTCCCATTCAAAAATACTTCAAATAAACCAGTAGTGGGTAAAATTCAAGAATGATCAAAACATGGATACAATCAAAGCTAGTATCCGTAATAGATATTTTGACAAAAAAGAAGAAATTTCATTTTTCTATGAATAATAAAGTATTCGTGAATAAAGGTCAGATACGTGAATAAAGGTCGATACGTGAATAAGAATCTACACCAAAAGATAGAAATTTCACAAAAACATCATCACGCTTCGTGAATAAGAATCTCGTGAATAAGAACTCATGAATAAGAATAAGAACTCTGAATAGAACTCCCATACGAAAAAAGTTCAAATTTGATAAAAATTTCAAACCAATATTTCAAAGATAATGATATCAAGAAATAATATCATTTATGAAGAAAATAATTCCCTTACAATTTACCTCGTAGAATAATACTTTTCGATCGAATATCGGATATAAGTAATAAAAGAACTTGCAGACCGATAAAGAATACTCAAGTACTAAAATACTCACAAAATACGCTTTATATATAGAGAGAGAAAGAGAGAGAAACTTTTAGTTTCGTGTGATTTTCAATTCTAACCCAAGACCCTATTTATAGAAAATGCTTAGAACACCAAAGCGTAAAATTTAATAAAATATTATTATTATTATAAAAATTTTCACGCCAACCTCTCGACAACCGATTTCAAAGACATTCCAACAACCAAAACCATCAAAAAAACGTTTTTTTCTCAATTAATTTATTTAAAACTCCAAATAATAATAATTAATTAATCCTAAACTTCAATAATTCATAATAAATAGCCCTTTATCGTAAAATTGAATCTCAAGTAATTTTTATAGGAAATTCAATTTCTACAACTTTGCGTAAGAAAGTTTTCCAAATTCCAAATGTAAATCGACCAAAATCCATAAACCAAACGATTTTACTGTGCTATAATCAAATTTCAACAAGAAATGGGCCCACGTACATGTTTAACATGTTTTAAAACAACTTTTGCAACAAAAATACTCTTCCTCCTCATATACTCATATATCCCACATTCATTGTAAAAATATCATCATTATTATATTATAATAATATATAAAATATTATTTTATCATAAAAGATAAAATATCGATTTTCAACAATTGTCACTTTAAAAATTTTCCATCTATATCCACATAAAATGAATATTTTCCTTATCATATAAATCAATAATTAATTATTCACAAATAATATTACGTAATCACAATAATGACAACCAGTGCAGCTCCTGTGAAAGAGGGGCTTTCCAATAAGAATTTCTCCTTATCTCTACAAGCAATTAGTGACCAAACCTCTCCTTAGATGTAACTTTCTAGACATTGCCAATAATGTTATCTAATAATATTATTCAGATAATATGAATTATTGTCTCGATAATGGAAAATACCGCAGAAGTGACAATTATTAAACAACAACAATAATATAAAATATCAACGCAAAGAATTATCAATCAATAAAATATAATACCAATAAAGAATTATCGTAATAATTATTCAAGAGTGCCTTCACGTAAGAATCAATAATTCAAAAATACTGCAATAATACCGCGCCATCATCGCGCAACAACGCCAGACATTTTACTTTACCCACCGGTATTCCAACAAAGGTTAATTCAGAATCTACTACGCCTGCTATTTATAAAAACTTTAATTTGTTGTTTTCTTCATCCGACATAATTATTTCAAGCATGGGGCCCATAAATGGTCATAGGCTGCCGCACGCATTTAATATTCCTCGATAAAGAATATTCCACGCACCAAACGAATATTCCCCGACAACAATGAATATTTTATAACCACTCATGTATTTTTGAAAAAAATTCATATATCACCCTTTAACTTTTTTTTTTTTTTATCAATTTAACCATTTACCTCAATAAGAATTATAAGAAAATTGAATACTTTTATTTCATAAAATTCGGTCTTAAATAATTTTTGAAGTCTTTTCGCATCTCAAAATGTCCTTAAACTTTTATTAAGGCCTTTAATTTGCTGCTGCTTTCGACTTCCAAAATGCGCTTAAACTTTTATAAGAATTTTTGTTTTATTCTTATAACTCAATTTTACTTATCTTCATTTTAGAATTTGTAAATGTATCTTACTAAAAATCTTAAACTTTTAACTTTATTGAATTGTTTTCAAAATTAAAATTTTAATGTTTAAAATTAAAAATTTGCATATAAATTACACGCAGTGAATAATACATGTTAAGGTCCTAGTTTCCAGTTAAGTCTAATGATCAACCACTAATTAGATTATATATATACGACAAGTGTATATATAAGTAATGTTAAAATTATGACACAACATTAAAAATAAAAGTATTTTTTGCAAATAAAGTTGAGATTAGAATAATTAGCTTACTTAGATATATAAAATACAATAAAACTAATCACGTATAGAGAGAGAGAAACTTTTTTTCCTCGATAATAATATATTCGAGGATACATCCCTAAACATAAAAAAAGACGATCAACCACCAATTAGTCCAATCAAATTTTTTGGGTCCATATATCATGCTTATTTTCAAAGATAATAAAAACCATCAGCTTTTACTAGCCAATACGAGTATACCCCTTGAAACGAAGTTTTTAAAGACATCAAAACTCTTGCTTTGTGTTCCCACCAAAACGGGCGTAAAAAAGAGAGACGTACCAAAAAATATTAGGATGAAAATGAATTCACATGAATTCTTGCATATAATATAGGTTATGATAACCTCAGATCATTATCTCCAGAGGCTACAATGAATTCAAGAATTCACCTCGAGGGATTCCATCCATGACACGAACCTCGTGATTTAAGGCATTTTATGCTAGAAAATAAAGCAAGGAGGAAAAAGAAAGAGACATTTCATCGTGATAAATACTATAATATTTTGCGCTCAATGATAAAGTTAAGGATTTTTATCGATTCATCAAGATTGATTTATATAGAGATCGAGAAATGTAAAATGGTAATCTCCAATGATTACGAGATTCGATACTTGAACGTTAAAATATAAAAAAATCATAACTAACTTATTCATAATAAATTATAGGCCTAAATATGGATTAATACTTTTTTAATATGAACTTTTAATATTTTTTTTACTTCAGATTAATATTTCAAAGGTAAATTACACCTAATTCGAATGTATTTGAATTTTTTTCTTTTTTTTAGCAAGACAAAAATGTTATCAACCAAAAAACTATTAATACAAAAGACTCACAAAATGTAAAAATTACATAACGTCGAAATCTCCCTACATCAAAATTCATGTCCAACCCAAAGAAGAGGAAAAAACACTACCTAATTATAGTTGATATATGGTGCAAAATGAGAAGATTTCAGAGTATAACACCTTAATTTCACATCGAAAAAATATGATAAAATTTTTGTCTCAGATATAAAAAAATTGTTACTAACAATAAGACATTCAAGTCATGATTTTTTGGTGAATGTAAATTTGCGGGAGTTTGTAACACATCAATCCCACATCGAAAGATATCTCAAAAATTTGTCCGTGTATAAAGAATTGGTTACTAACAATAGTGCTCCCTCACCCGTAATATACGACGCTTTTGTAGTCAGGCACAAGAATTAAAAATATGATTGTAAAGCATTAAATATAGTATCAATTGTCTATAATACCATTAAAATCTCATTTATTACCATACTTATCTCATACTCTCTCTCATCTATAATATTTTTTCGCAAGGATAATTAATTCTCCTAAATTTTCTAAAACGTCAAATAATTTGGGGACAAATAAAATCACCTAATTAAAACGCCATATATTATGGGATGGGGGGAGTATATTCAAGTTACGAATTTTTGATAAGTATGTAGTAGACTAAGATGGCCCAAGAATATACTATCAATCGAGGTTTAAGATCTTATTCGATGGATTCGATTTGACCTTCATATTTATTCCTGGACTTGAGTCGCTTTTAGTTTACAAAATTTGGTTATGGTTCTATTTAAAAACTAAACCCATATTACCTAAAAAATTTCAAATTTCAAATTTTAAATTTGGTTATGGTTTCAAATTTCAAGTTTAGTATTATTACGATCTAATTAAATACATTATTTATGATATTTAATTTCTATATTCATTCTCCTTTCTTCTATAATGTTTTTATACATTTTTCTCTAAAATTTTTTATGTACATTTAAACTTCTTCTCTCTAAAATCAGAACATTTACTCTCTAAAATCTTATCGCACTTTCTCTCTAAAATTTATACTACTCATGTCTCTCGCTTCTCAAATTTGAATATGTAGGAAACAATTTTCAAATAAATTTTTAATTTTACTTTTAAAAAATTATTATCCCAAGATCTTTCTCATAATTTAGCATAATCAAAAATTAAATAAATTATATTACATACCTTGTGCTCTATCATAGTAGCACAACGGAGAATATTTTTTTTATTCTCGATGAAGGCTTTTCTTCCTCCCGATCTTCCTCCCTATGACCCTTATTTTGATATTACGTATTTTTTGAGTACGGGCTCAAAATATCGTAAAGTGATATAATATATGTAGTCCCTCAACTCCCCGATATTTATCAAGATAATTTGAAAACTTATCTCATATATTTTATCCTCGCTATTTTGTTACATCTTAATAAGGGCTAAAGTGGGGATCAAGAGATTCTACAATTTCCCCAGTCCAATATAATACTAATTTCTCATTAACTCTTTAATCAATTAGAATTATATTAATTATAACTAATTCCACTAAATAGTTATAATTGCATTCTAGAATTAATAGAATTAAAATTAATTAATTAAATCCTTCCACTATTAAGATCTTGCAAAAAATATACTCTCTACAATAATATCTATAAACGCTGCAGTAAGAATAAAATCAAGCTAACACTACGCTTATCGCTTATATCCTCGACTCATATAATTTATATACTTTTGATCACACATTAATTTAATAAATTAAATTAATACTTTAGTAATTTGAATTACTAAAATACTTGGCCAAGATTCTGGTGATCAACCAATAAATTATACCAAGGGGATATTATAATTTAATTGTAGAATTTCATCTTGAAAAATACATGTTCCTAATTTCATAACATATATCACCCAACATATCGAGGTATTGATCAGATTTAAAATCTCATTCTTTAATATATTAAAGTGACATACATTATAAAATTAAGTTCATTATTCTCTCGTGATTAAGAGTAATTGCACATTATTAGTAATTGAAAAATTATTTATAATAATGATTTAACAAATAATTTTTCGCAATCGATCCAGCTTCTATGTATTTCAAAAATACACCAATACACTAGATTAAAGTCTTCACTTTACACGACTCAAGACAAATCATCCAATCAACTCAGATTACATAAATATACTAGAATGGTTTATCCATTTCCATCTAAGATTGAGAATAATATATTTTTTAATTATACATAATATATAATTTATGTCTTCCTCTCAGATATGACACTCCTTCATATACATAAATTATAAAATGTATAATTATGGACAAAATTTATGACACATTTAATTATGCAAAATTAAATTAAATTTTATTATTAAAATAATAAAATAAATATCAACATCAGGTTTTTTCCGGCTTAAACCTTACAATCTCCCACTAGCCCTAAAACCCAATTTACCATATGTTCTAATACCCATTCCTCAAGATGAAAATCAAAAACTTTAAGATCACAAGGTCTTTGTAAAAGGATCACCAAATTTTAACACCGGATAATACTCCCACATCATAATCAATAAGCAATATATCATCCACATAAAGAACTAAGAATACCACCAATTCTATCTTTTATTCTTCTTGACACACACAAGATTCTTCTAGATTTTGTTCAAAACTATAAGAATATTCGATCGCTTGATCAAACCTTATATTCCAAACCTCGATGTTTCATTAAGTCCATAAATGGACTTTTGCAACTTGCGTGATACCATATTTTCGGCCTTTAACTATAAAAACCATCAGTCAGCTTCATATAGATTTCTTCATCAAGATATCTATTAAGAAAAGCTACCTGACATCTATTTGCCGATCTCAGAATTCCAGATGAGTCGTGAAATGGATAAGAGTATTCTCGACAGATTTAAGATACCATCGGGTGAAAAGGTTTTCTCAAATCGATACCTTCTTTCGAGTAAAACCTTTGCTACTAATCGTGCTTTAAAGGTTTCTACCTTTACATCTACTCCTCTTTTTCTTTCAGAGACCCACTGCACCCTATAGGTTTTACCCACATTAGTGCTTCTACAAGTTCCTATACTTTATTCGAGTACATGGAATCCATTTCTAGTTTCATAGCTATGTGCCAAGAATTGATGCATCTACATCATTAATAGCTTCAAAGAAGTTAGAGGGATCCTACTCTCACTTCTTCCTAATAACATCATAAGTTTCTCCAAGAAGTGAAAGTCTCTCAGAGGCCTCGACACTCCTCCCACTACGATGAAGCTCCTGGTATTATGAAGAATTCCAAGTCGTTAGATTGTGGCAATTCATCCAAGTCTTGTGGGTGGATTAATTGATTGAGTAATTGTTGTACTTTGACATTTCTTCTAAGACAATTTACTACTCGACTTCAGGATCCATTATGTAGTCATTTTTCGTAAAAATCCGATTATGGCTTAACAAATACTTTCTCGTCTAAAGGATCATAAAATAGACCACCTCTAGTTCATTTTGATATCCTACAAATAAACATTATTCCGTTTCAGACCAATTTATCTTAGTCCTCCGTTTTCCTTTTCAGACATTGCCAAAGCGTGTCCTATATATGAATACGGTGCACATCGCTTTCGCCACCCACAATTCTCTAGAGAGTTAAAGGAATGACTTTGATGGTACAAAGATTCAATAAGACATTGTCGTTTCTAAAGTGCATAACCCCAAAAGGAAATAAAAAAGTAGAAAACTCATCATAGACCTTACCATATCCAAAAGAGTCATGTTTTTCTTTCTCGTCACACCATTTTGCCGGGTGTACCTTGCGCCAATTCTAAATATAATTCCTATATTAGATAAGTAATCTTTGAATTCCCAAGAAGGTATTCACCTCCTCGATCCGATCAAGAGCCTTTATGTGTTTACCCCGACGCTTTTCTATCACACTCTAAATTTTTGAATTTTTCAAATGCTTCAGATTTCGATGCATAAAGTAAACATAACCAAATCTCGAGTAATCATCAAGAAGGTGATGAAATATCAAACCCTTCTCGTATTCTGATATTCATAGGACCACATAAACAAATTTTTTTTCATATCTTTCATGTGAAACTAGAGTGTTATAATTTACTTGGTAATTTATCTTTAATCTAATACATAACCTGAGAGTCATTGTGTCAATAATTTTGAAGTCTTTTCGCATTCAAAATGTCCTTAAACTTTTATTAAGGCCTTTAATTTGTGGCCGCTTTTGGCTTCCAAAATGCGCTTAAACTTTTATAGTATTTTTGTTATATTCTTATAACTTCAATTTTACTTATCTTCATTTTGTAATTTGTAAATGTATCTTACTAAAAATCTTAAACTTTTTAACTTTATAGAATCGTTTTTTCAAAATTAAAATTTTAATGTTTAAGATTAAAATTTTGTATATAAATTACATGTGTAACATATGTGTACGTCCTAGAAGCTAGTCAAGTCTAATGATCAACCACTAATTAGATTATATATCGATGGTGTATATATAAGTAATGTTAAAATTATTAACACAACATTAAAATAAAAGTATTTTTGCACATAAAGTCGAGATTAAAATAATTAGCTTACTTAGATATATAAAATACAATAAAACCAATCGCATGTAGAGAGATAAAACTTTTTTTTTTCCTCGATAATAATATATTTTGAGGATACATGTCGCAAAACATAAAAAAATTTGATCAACCACTAATTAGTCCAATCAAATTTTTTTTGGTCCATATATCACGCTTTATTTTCAAAGATAATAAAACCATCGACTTTACTAGCCAATACGATATATACCCCTTGAAACGAAGTTTTTAAAGACATCAAAACTCTTGCTTTCAGGTTCCCACCAAAAATATTAGATGAAAATGACCACATGAATTTTCAGATATAATATAGGTTATGATAACCTAGATCATTATCTCCAGAGGCTTAATGAATTCGCAATCTACCTCGAGGATTCCATCCATGATATGAACCTCAGATTTAAGGGCATTTCCATGTTAGAAAAATAAAGAAGGAGGAAAAAAGAAAGAGACTTTTCATCGATAAATACTATAATATTTTGGCAGCTCAATGATAAAGTTATAATTTCTATCGATTCATCAAGATTGATTTATATAGAGATCGAGAGCGAAAAATGATAACTTCAATGATTATGTAGATTTGATACTTGAACGTTAAAATATAAAAAATCATAACTAATTTATTCATAATAAATTATAGGCCTAAATATGGATTAATACTTTTTTATCATGAACTTTTAATATTTTTTTACTTTTGCATAATATTTCAAAGGCAAATTACACCTAATTCTCAATGTATTTGAATTTTTTTTTCTTTTTTTGAGCAAGGCAAAATGTTATTTGATCGTGGGCAAGGAAATCGCACTCTGCTAGGGTTAGGTTCGTGGTCAATGAGGGGAGGAGAGAAATCCACTAAAAGTACTGAATCGATTGATCGATCAAGAGGGAGAATGACAGTGGGCTTACATCTAACGACGCGTGATGTAACTCCTAGAATCCGGAACCGTGTTGTAATCAGGATTCCAAGAGCCTTCTCGAGTCTTTCTGGTCGAGAGAATGTCCAAACCTTTCGGTGCTTTTTAGTGGAATCTCCAAGCCTTTAAGTCACCAAAAGGGTCTCTTTCGATCTTCCAAGAGTCCAAGTCTCGAGTCCAAGAGAAGTCTCAACTCTTTAGTGCTTTTAGTGGAAAAATCCAAGCCTTTAAGTCACCAAAAGGGTCCAAGTCTTGTGTGTCCTTTTCCAATGGAATAGAAGGGTATTTATAGGGTTCTTCGAGTAGTCATGTGCAGCAAGCGCACATGATTTCTGTGGAAATTCCGTAAATACCCTTTAGTCCTTAGAATAATGTCATATTGCCCTCGCCCTTCTAAATTTCACCAATCCAATCCTCAATCAATTCCCAAGACGAGCCGCCACGAGTCTTCCGCCGGACACGTAAGCTTATCCCGGTTCAGCACATTTATTTCCTCGATTTTTCCAACTTCATTCCATTAGGTTATGCGAACCCTAATTTGCACATTTAATGAGGTCGTGGAACCCTAATTGTGCATTTAATTCAATTAGGTCACGTGAACCCCTAATTTTGCACTCAGGCTTCACATTTGCCCTCAAGCATGAGAGAAATGATTCCCAAATGTACGATCGCAAGAAAATTATAAGCCTTTCAATGATTTTGCAGGCTCTTTCTGTATAAAAATCAAACTTCTCCAAAATCTTTCCATATCTTTGTCCAATATTTGTTTCTTTATTTTTTCCGCAATGGAAACAAGGAAATATAATCAAATATAAATAAATTTTAATCCAATAAAATCCTTCTTTTGTAAATCGCATCTTAATTAATATTATTTTTTCAAAATAAAATCAAATTTAATCTTATGTTGGAAAATACAATCAAAGCTTTTGTTTTGGGAAATAAATCAAATCTTAATCTTATTTTGAAATAAAATCAAAGCTTTTCGCTTTTGAAATAAATCAAATCTTTCTATTTTTGAAATAAACCAAATCTTTCTTTATTTGAAAGCAAAAGATTTTACTTATTTATATATATATATATATATATATATAAATATATATATGCATATAAATAATCTATTTTCAAAAATTACCCCTTATCGAATAAAACTAAATCTTCTTTATATTTAGCAAATAATATCTTTATATATTTTATTTAGAAATGAATTCAAAGATACTTATCTTTTGGAAAATCTTCATGCAAGAAAGGAGCATTCATTTCAAGCAGCTTGATCGACAGAGCAACAGACCTCAAAGGTAATGTAGGGTAATATCCCTTGTAGTAATGAGGCTTATATAATCGAAGACTATACGGCCAAGGTTTCACATAGATTTTTTTTTTTTTTTATAAGGCGGGTGAAAAGAACCACCCATAGTGGCCTAAGGCAACATGGGTCGCCTCAGGTGGCCTAAGGCAACATGGTCAATACCAGGGCTGGCCTAAGGCAACATGTACGAACCCTATGGGAAAATGAAGTTTTAATGAAAAAGATGAAGTTTTTGGAGGAGAACTACTATTTTGATCTAACTTTTTTTTTTTTTTTTTTTTTTTTTTTTTTTTTTTAGACTCCCCAATCTTTTCTTTTGTCTTCCGAGCCCCATTACCTTGATTACATCTTGGTTTTTTCCCTGATAATAAAGAAAGACTTGACGCTTTCGCCCACGAAGAACACGGGAAGGAAGAAGAATGCTCTAGATGCAAAGAAACCGCCTCCAGGAGCCGAACCTTGTGGAGCCGAACCTCAGGGGGTGAACCCTAACTCTTTCTCGACATTGTTTCATCTTCTTTCGTGTATTTTGAAGCTTTACTTCCTGATATTCCTCTTTCGCATAGTGAGCATTTCTGAGCTCAAGTACTTTATTCGACGCCCCTTCCTCGCTTTCTTTTAGATCCCTTTATGTCGAACTTTTTTTCTTGCAGCCCTCCCTCGTTGAACATTCTCAGCAGATTTCTGAACAACCAAGAGGCCCTGCTTTCAATGATTGGGAAAGGGTTCCTCTCCTTTGTCTTTTTCGCTGCCTTTTGGAAGCAAGTCCAAACTTATGCCCGCATAACTTTTCCCTCCACCATGTATGGAAGGCTTGTTTCATATCCAACCAGGCTTATGGAAGTTGGGATGACTTGTGTCCGATTCATCTAACCACCTTCAAGAATAGCAACATTGATTGACTAGCTACTTAGGAATGCCGATTATGTGGATAACTTTGCATCCAGCCACGTAGAACATTCATATCCAATAGACCTACATATTCATCACCGTCAGGTGAATGCACCTTTACTCGAGGATGTCTATGCCCTCTTTCTAAGTATTTGCCCCCTCCAAGCTGAGTCACGCCTTTGGTGAGATGATCGCAAAATATTATAAGTGTTGAAGTCTTGATTCCAAAGGTTCCGAACACTTCATGGGCTCAATGTTTTGCAATCCTAAAAAACGAAGTCCTAGAGAGGAACCTCAGGAGCAAACCCTGTAAGGGCGAGCCTGTAGAGAGCCTCCGGGATATTTTGAAAATCTTCGATCTAATCTTTCTTACCATCTCAAATTCTCTTTCTTTGGAATCAAGAAGTCATTGAGAACCAAACGCTTCGTGAAGGTTCGATAGCTTCAAGGCCCGAGTAGCCTCAAGTCCTCATTGATAGTGTCAAGACTCACCGATAGCTTCAAGGCCTAATAAAGATCAAGGCCCGAGTAATAGCCTTAAGATCTATCGATAAGATCGATCAAGACCCATCGATGGCCTCAAGACCAAGCTTTAGGTATTCTCTATTTTCAATTCGATGTGCCGCCACCTTTCGATCATGAACTCGTCAGTAGTTTTTTTCATTTCTCAGATCGTAAAAATCATGTACATTTATTTCATACAAACTAACACTTGAATCTATACTTTTCTTTTCTTTTTCTTTTTTTTTTTAAGAAATTTTAAAAAAAAAACGCTCAAGTATAAGTGAAAGTTTGTCAATTTATTGATAATAAAATTGCTTTTAACGAAAAAGCATAACATTTCATATATAATAAATCTTGCTTTGCTTTGTGAAAGCATAACGCTCACCACTTTTAGAGATAAAGTGTAACTTTTTCTGTCCGAGGGCTTATAAATCAGTGCCTCATTCACTTTTGATGATAAAGTGTAACACTCCGTGCCTTCGGCCACTGGTCGCCCAATTTTCGGGCAAGTTGCAAATCACGAGGACTTGAAAATGGGTGCCTCATCACTGGTCGTCCAATATTTTGGCAAGTGTAATTCACGAGGACTTGAAATCGGGTGCCTCAATACTTGAGTCATCCAATTTCGCAAGTCAAATTACCACGAGACTTGAAATCGGTGCCTCGCCACTGGTCGCCCAATTTCGCAAGTGCTAGCCTAAGAGGACTTGACCACCGCTAGAGTAGTGGACCACCATCTTGGGTGGGTTTTTTTTTTTTCACAATTTTGTGCCTCCTCCTCGTCATCCAATTTACTTGGCAAAGGATATTCCAGAGGACTTAAACCTACATTTTTGGTGGACCACCATCTGGGTGGATTTTTAATTCATCCAGTAGTTCAAAGTTTGTCTCGATGGTACGTAGAGCCAATATTCGAGTTCTCGACTTACAGTGATCGCACTATGGGTGATGGTGTCGCACGCTTTTCTCCTAGTTCAATCTCCCTACCGCCAGCTTTCTACGGTATATCCTCCAGACCGTAAATAAAAATCCATAGTGGAATGCCCTCGCGATTGGTGGTATACAATGTAAGTCTCGATCTTTTTTCATTTCTTCGCCATAACCGATCGGGGCCTTGAGGTTTCACTACCCGCATTTCACTCCATTGTTCGTGACAGCCCTCAACGCCTTCGCGTGAGATGTGATAGCCTCCTGAATCGGCATTCTAGTATACTTGTCCTCGTGCTTTTCTCTCGCTTGCCCAAATTTCTGTATTCTTCTCCCTCTCGCCTCTCGTGGATTTTGATCGAGAATCCACTAAAGCCACAGCTATACCGCCCTTCTTTGCTTCTTCCATGTATCCATCGTGATGACCGTGGAAATGCCATGATTCCCCAAGTCTTGTTCAAAAGATGAGAGATTTGTGAATCAATCACAAGCCTCGTGATGAGGTGGGGCTTCAAGGCGCCTAAAGCACCATTGTTGTGATATGCTAACCAAGTTCTTTTCTTCAATCGCTCGCACACTGCGTGTCAGCCCTCAACCTCATCCATAACTGGCCCCTCGCTCGGCTTCGCTTAATCGCACGAGCTCTACGATGGTTACCTGCTTCGCACATGTAAGAATTTCTTAAAATTGCAATTTTAGATCATCCCAATCATGGACCGATCCTTCTCCAAATTGTAGTACCAATCAAGGTACTTATCCGCAAAGTCTTGTTGAATTCCTCATCAACAAGTTGTGGTTGTTTACTTCATCATATCCAGCCATGGAGACATCGACTTCATTTAACCTCGGGCAACGTGTTCTCTCGCATTTCCTTTCTCCCCATCAGATTTTGGAAATCGCGGCAGTGCTCAATATACCCCGCTGGGTAAGGTTGCTCCGAATGTGTGCGGTGGTGTAAGGATGAGGAGAAGTCTAACTCCGAGGATCGAGATGTCCGTTCGCTGGTTGATCGATCACGCCGATCATATCATCCTTCGCCACGATCGCTTGTGGGCGAACTCTCCTGGGTGTCGTGGATATATCGTCGATGACGGTGAATGTGTACGGTAGAGAGGTTGATTGATGCACGCCAGATCACGCACAACCGCACCGGTGGAAGTTATCGCCTACTCACCGGACATTGCTTGAAATGTTCTGCATTTGCACCGTGGAAAATGATGGATGATGTTCGCTTGAGGTCGGCTTGCTTCCAACCTAGGTCAGGCCCGCCACCACCGCTCGAGCTCCAAGTTGATTATCGAACCGATCGATTTCCCGCCAACGGAGGCATACAACTGTTCTCTTTGTTGTTGCCGCCATTGTTGTTGTCCTCCACTCCTACTTGTTCTCCATGCGCGAATTGCTCGGGAACATGGCTTCTTTCAGGTAGGATCTCGCATCAATTGTCACAAGAAATTCCACATCTTTTCTTCGCTTCTTTTCAGATCTCCAAAGATCACGGCCATCATCATACCTTGTCCTTCCCGTGTTTCCTTCAATGTTTTGAGCATCTCCAACCTGCACAACATTCATTTGTTCTCCACTTGTATCCTCGCTCTCGCTTTTCTCACTGCTTGGTTTGTTGTTGATCGCCATGATAGTGATGTTGAACTCCCCTTCAAGGTTGCCTTTTAATAAGTGGTTGGTCAAAATCCAGATCATACTTTGAATGCTTCGAGTTACTTTTTGTCTTCGAACCGGATCCAAAGGAGGTAATGCTATTTGTCGGTGAAGTGGCTCTTCCTGTAGTTCTCCCACTTCGAGTCAAGGGCATACCTTCACGAATTCTACACCTCCCAAATGAGTCGCCAAAAAGAATGGGGCAAGGAAATCGCACTCAGCTAGGGTTAGGGTTTCGTGGTCACCGAGGAGGAGAGAAATCCACGAAAAAGTACTGGAATTGATTGATTGATCAAGAGGGGAGAATGACAGTGGCGACATCTAACGACGCGCGGATGTAACTCCTAGAATCCGGAACCGTGTTAGTGTAATGGGATTCCAAGAGCCTTTTCGAGTCCTTCAAGTCGAGAGAATGTCCAAACCTTTTGGTGCTTTTGTGTGGAATCTCCAAGCCTTTAAGTCACCAAAAGGGTCTTTTGATCTTCCAAGAGTCCAAGTCTTGAGTCCGAAGAGAAGTCTCAACTCTTTAGTGCTTTTTAGTGGAAAATCCAAGTCTTTAAGTCACCAAAAGGGTCCAAGTCTTGTGTCTCCTTTTCCAATGGAATAAGGGTATTTATAGGTTCTTCCTGAAAGTAGTCATGCGCAAGGCACATGATTTCAGGAAATTCCACATAAATACCCTTTAGTCCTTAGAATAACGCTATATTGCTCATTCTTCTAGCCACCAATCCAATCCTCAATCAATTCCCAAGACGAGCCGCTTCCATTTAGTCTTCCGCCTTCCTGGACACGTGGGAAGCTTATCCCGTCTAAAGACATTTATTTCGACTTTTCCATCTTCATTCCATTAGGCATGCTAACCCTAATTTGCACATTTAATGAGGTCGTGGAACCCTAATTGTGCATTTAATTCATTAGCTGCTGAACCCCTAATTTTGCACTCACCCACATGTATCGAAAAAACTATTAACCACAAAAGACTTGGTCAAAAATGGGTAAAAAATTATATAACGCCTAAATTTCCCTACATCAAAATTCATGTCCAATGTAAGAATAAAAAACACTACCCCTTAATTATAATGGAGTATATGGTGCAAAATGATAAGTCTTGTATATAACAAATTAATTTCACATCTAAAAAATATAATAACATTTTGTTCAGAGCATAAAAATTAAGTTATTAATAATAAGATATTCAAGTTACGATTTTTTCATTTAACAAAAATTTAAGGGGAGTTTGTAACACATCAATCCTACATCGAAAGATATCCTAAAAATTCAGATGTATATAAAGAATTAAGTTACTAACATTAGTATCTCCATCCTATTCCATAATATAACACGCTTTTAAAGTTATAAAAGAATTAAAAAAATGATCGAAAAACATTAAATATAAAAGATCAATCATGCTATATTATTTCGGATAAGTACGCTGGTAGATTCAAGATTTACCCAATAAGATACTATCGAGTCGTGTAGGTTTAATTAAGATATTATTTGGATGGATTTGATTCGATCTCAGACTAAATTTGAATTCTTAGATTTTTTTTCCTGGACTTCTAAGGCGCTTTTAGTTTTACAAAATTTGCTTTCATGGGTTCCATTTATAAACCAAAATCACATTACCTTAACGCCTGCTTTCTTAGGCTTTTGGAATGTAAAAGAAAAGAAATAAACCTCAAGTTTTTCTTTATATCAAGCTTTCTAAGTTTTAATAGAAGTGAATAGAAAATTTAAAATCGAGGACAATGAGTTGTAATTTAAAATTTATTATATTAAAAGTTGAGAATAATATGGGAATTATAAAAAATATTACTTATTCAAATTTCTTTTCCGTCCAAATCAAAGCTATTTTCGATTTTAAAACTTTAAGGTGAAAAAGTGGTAAAGTTTTTCTTATTCATTTTTCTTTCTTTTCCTTTTTGTTAAAAAAACTCGTAAATATAAGAATTGAAAGAAAATTTAAATTTTCCGTCTATTTTTCTTTTTTTCGTCCATTTTAAAACTCGTAAATGTAGGCCGTTTAAAATTTCAAATTTCAAGTTTCAAATTTGTTATGGTTTCAAATTTCAAGTTTAACATATTATTATGGTCCAATTAAATACATTATTTATGATATTTAATTTATATATCATTCACCTTCTTTCCATAATGTTTTATATATTTTCTCTCTAAAAATTTTATGCACATTTAAACTTCCTCTCTCTAAAATCAGAATATAATCACATAATATTATTTTTTGCTGGAGTGGGGGTAATGGGTGTATACATAATCACATAATATTATTTTTTTTGACTGATGGGAAGGCCAAGGGGTGGGGTGAGGGGGTGGGGTGGGAGCTGGGTGGAGAGGGAAAGGGGGGTGGGATATGGGTGTATACATAATCACATAATATTATTTTTTTTGGGGTGGGTAAAAGGTGTATACATAATCACATAATATTATTTTTTTTTTAGCGAAAGGCTGAGGGTAAAGGGGTGGGTGGGTGGGTAAGGGAAAAGGGGTATACACAATCACATAATATTTTTTTTTTTGTGCGGTGGTGCGGGCTGTAAGTGTAAGGGTGAGGCGGTGGGGGGTGGGGTAAAGGGGTGGTAATCGAAGCTTTTGAATATGTAAATATGGATGAAAAATAACTTTCGATTTGTATTTGAATAAAATATGTGTCAAAAATGGTTAACAGTGTCGAAACTATATTTCTTTTTAAAATATGGTTTCAAACTTTAACCAACCCAAATAAATAAAAAACAGCTAACCAACCCATTTAGTTTCAAAGTATTATTGTGTTGTAACCCGATAATTAACCAACTATATCGCTACAAAGTTCAACTACTGTGCGATTTAATATAAGCATACAATCCAATGACTAATATTTAGTAATGTCCTTCACCTCGCTAACTTTCAAGCATAAATTTTCATTTATTTTATATCTAACTGATCAAAATAATGGAAACATCCATTCATTCTTCCCATTTACTTTCAAACTCTCAATTTCGCATAAAAACTTGTTCAATCCAAATGGTAGCTCACTTACAATAAATTTCACTTAACTAAAATTACATATATATTTTTAGGTTAATTATAGATTAAACTCTCGAATATATTATTCTTTGCTTATTCGTAGCCTCGACAGCTTAAACGCCACATCCTCAAGTTTAAAGTACCGTTAAGAAGCATAATCTAAATCTTCAATCAATTCTGTTTTCGTCAAAAATGGTCCTGTGTCACAATTTAAATTGTCAAAAATTACAAAAGGTTGAAGTTAAGTTTTACTTAATTGTGATTTGGGGTAAGTGAACGGACGAGCCGCGAAACATATAGTACATACGAATGGTAAAAGGTGTATACTGTGGTTATTATACAATTAACCCTTATTTTTTTATTTCTACTTTTGCACATTTTAATAACTCAATACGTTATAATGAATCTCACAAAATTACAAGAATTATAGTATTCCAATCTACTACCTAACCACAATCTCCTTCCTTTATCTTTACTTTCCTCGACACTTTGATCATCCCGCTTTATCCCTAAAATTTTATTAGAATGCAAGAGTTGAGAAAACAAATCATAACTAATTTATTCATAATAAATTATAGGCCTAAATATGGATTAATACTTTTTAACATGAACTTTTAATATTTTTTACTCAGATAATATTTCAATGCAAATTACACCTAATTTTCAATGTATTTGTAGAATTTTTTTTTTCTTTTTTAGCAAGGCAAAATGTTATCGATCGAAAAAACATTATTACAAAAGACTTTATAAAAAAATAAAAATTACATAACGTCAAATTTCCTCACATCAAAATTCATGTCCAACCCAAAGGAGAAGGAAAACACTACCCCGACTATAAATGATATATGGTGCAAAATGAGAAGATTTGAATATAACACCTTAATTTCACATCAAAATATGATAAAATTTTGTCTCAGATATAAAAAATTAAGTTAATAACAATAAGAGCATATCAAGTTACGATTTTTTCGTGAACAAAAATTTGGCGGGGAGTTTCAGAATACATCAATCCTACATCGAAAGATATCCTAAAAATTTGTCTCGTATAAAGAATTGCTACTTAACAATAATAAAGCTCCCTCCTTCCGTGAATATACACATATTTGTGAATACAAGACAAGAATTAAAAATATGATTGGGGAGCCATTAAATATAGTATCAATTGTCTATAATACCATTAAAATCTCATTTATTAAATGTTACTATCTGACCCTTACAATTTCTCCTTTCATCTATAACATTTTTTCGATTAGGGATACTCTTAAAAGATTGCACTTAATTCTCCTAAATTTTCTTTAAAACGCCAAATAATTTGGGGACAAATAAAATCACCTAATTAAAACGCTATATAGGCTTGGGACGGAGTAAGCATATCTGCTACGTACCTTCGATAAGAGGAGTGTAGACTAAGACGGTTCCAAATAATATAATACTATCGGGTTTCGTGGTGTTTAAGATCTATTGGATGGATTTTGACTTGACCTTTATATTTATTCTTAATTTCTAGCTGCTTTTTAAGTTTACAAAAATTTCGTTACGGTTCTATTTAGTAAAATTAAACCTTACATTACCTAAAATTTCAAATTTCAAATTTTAAATTTGTTATGCTTTGCTTATGGTTTCAAATTTTCAAGTTTAGTGATGACATGATCTAATTAAATACATTATTTATGATATTTAATTTCTATATTCATTCTCCTTCTTTCGATAACAAGTTTTTTATACATTTTTCTCTCTAAAAATTTTATGTACATTTAAACTTTTCTCTCTAAAATCTGTAATATTTACTCTCTAAAATCTTACTGTGACTTTCTCTCTCTAAAATTATAATATCGCCTATGCCTCTCGTCTAGAAATTTGAATACGTAGGAAACACTTTCCAAATAAATTTTTTAATTTTTACTTTAAAAAATTGGCTATCCCAAGATCTTTCTCATAATTTAGCATAATCAAAAATTAAATAAATTGAGACATATTAATTGCCAGTGCCCTATTGCACAGAAGACAATGGAGAGAATTTTTTTTTTATTCGGCGAAGCGCTTTTCTTTCCTCCCCGATCTTCCTCCTTACGAATCTTCATGACACCCCCAAAATTAGGTATACATCACCCATCTTGGTCGCCGATACATGGTACAAAATTCAAATATAACTTTACTAATACAACTGTCAGGTACAATACGACAAAACATAACCGTGAGTTTGAATACAATTATTGTCTACTAGAGATTATAAAACTCAAAAGGAGTCCTCATTACAATTATTAACACACTATTTCATGCAATAGTGGAGGACTACTAATGCTATCCTTCCGACCGCCACCCGCTCCCTCACTAGTCCCTCGCTATGTTCTCATTTCTCAAGAGAATAAAAAAGAAAAGGTGAGCTCAACTAGCCCAAAGAAGAAATATTACGACTAAGATAATGCGTAATAAATTATCGTTAGCCTTCAACAATAGTAAACCGATAAAATATAACAACATCAAGTTTAATCAATGAACAAGCAATCCATTAAAAGAGTCAAGCAGTAGAATAAAATCTACTATCTTTATGATTTAAAAGGTTTTTCATGACTTTTATCGCTTGACTCACTTTAATAATAAATAATCCACATCATCAAATCACCCCTCGCACTACTACTACCAAGGATATTCTTTAGTATCACGCACCAATAAATTATCCACACTACGTACCAAGGATATTCGTATTCATTAATGGTCATGATCATGCCAACAACTCGGCCCATCAATGCACTACTAGCCAATGATAACTTTTACCACATCATTTGTAACATTACTACCATGACATACACCGAATAATCCTCAATATAATCATACCAAGTCCATCTATGCACCACAGCCATGTATTTACTTTCAACATAATATAAACATGAGGATGATGACAATGATATAAGAATTCAATAAAAACAAGTTCAAGAATTAATTTATCCAGAACTAATAACGTCCAAATTGTCAATACGATATCGCTTCAGTAGAGTAAAATTCAAGAATGATCGTAAGAATATTTCCATGAAAAGATATTGACGAAACGTAAATATCAAGGATATTCTACTAATTTCATGGAGTATAAAGTCAAAAACTTTAACCAACTCGAGTATAATAAAGAATGGAATAACAAAAGAAATCACCACGCACGCAGATTGCATGATAAAAGTTATTCCACCGTATCAATAATAACCAAAGTCAGCAAAAATTTCCAAAGTTGTGATATTCCAAAATTAATAAAATATTTTAACTGTGTCCTAAGAAACACATGTATGTGGATGTTCCAAATGTATAATAAAGATTTTAACTGTGTCCCGTGTAAAACACACGTATACAAGATGTTCCAATGTATTAATAATAAAGACTTTAACCAGTGTCCTGCAAAAATACACAAACAGATGTTCCAATGTATTAATAAGTTAATGTCACCAAGTATAGGTAAAAACTTAAGACATTAATGTGTTATTCCAAATGTAATAATAAGAAACGGAATAACAACAATTAATAAGCTTCATGTAATAAGAAGAATAACACCCTTACATTAAGTAGAGATTGAATAACGCAGTAGTGGTAAGAATGTAATACTCTTCTTCTTTCTCTCTTATTCTCTCATACTTTCTCTCTATAAATTCGAATGAATTCTTGAAAATAATGAAGCACTAGGCCTCTATTTATGTAAGAATTCTAGCTTAAAGACTCGAAATGTGAAAAGCGAAAGTCGATTGACGAATCGCCGATGTGAAAAGAAAAGTGGTATCACGTACTCGAATGTGAAACTATTAAATATGGTTCGGATTACCGTAATATGAAATGGCAAAGCTGGTTCGACGTTTCGTAAAGGTATTATTATCACCTATGTAATTACTATCGACGGTTGTAATTAATTTACTATCGATTTAAGGTAATTACTATCGACGTAGCAGTAATTACTATCGACGGGAAGAGTACTCTTAGATGATGACATATGGGGCCCCCATAAAATAACCAAACTTACCACAAACTTCCTTGGTATGATTTTATATACATCAAGGATCGAATAAATATTACTACAAATCATTTTATTTTTAATCAACACATATTTAATCTTTCAACAATTATTAATCATTTATAACTCTGTTGCCTCAATTATCGATTTAATAATATAACATATTATACGTATGATACGCGACAATAATCAATCAATAATATAAGAGATACGACGCAAGAATTATCAGAGTAATAATCGAGTATAATGAAAGTTGACTTCTCACGTAAAGATCAATAATCAATACCGCTACTACGAATCATCGCCAGACATCGTAGATTTTTACCATCGGGTAGTTCAATAGTTTTAACCCCGGAATACATTCCGCCGTTATTTTATCATAAAGTATTTTATTGTTTTCTCAATCCCATAATAATTCCGCCAGGTGTCCACTAATGATTGTGCTGTTGCATTTAATATTCCCCGCATAAAAAAAGAATATTCTCAATTCAAACGTAATATTTTATAACAATTGCTTATTTTGTAAAATTTATAAATATTACTCCACAACTATAACATTATATCAAATTTATTCCATAATATTCAAAAATACATTATAGGAAAATTCATCTTTATTATAAAAGTCGGGGTCTTACAACTTCCCTCTCAGGCAAAATTTCTCCTCAAAATTAGTAGGGTATCGTGATTCGCAGATGCCTAAAGAGGTAAAGGATACCTCGATTTCGCCTTTTAGTATTCTAAATTCCTCATTATTTCCCTCAACATCGCGGGTCTGTCCCACAAACCCCTTGGATTTTAGGTAGTAACTCTGTGAGCGTTAGAATACGCCTTCCTTCTTATCCAAGATTCGGAACAAGAACCTTTCATACTGCCAAATCTTCTCCGCCAGCTTCATTCCGGCTTCTAACTCAACAATCAGGTTCGCCCTCATATATTTATGCAATATGGATATATGAAACAAGCGAGGAACATTTAGATATACCATGCAAGAAAGTCGAAGCCCATAAAGCGCCAAGGCCTACCGATCGAGGATTAAAATGGGCCAAGGAATTGAGGATCGGGGAGTTTTCCTTCCAAATCTCGTGATTCTTTTCATTAAAGAACGCGAATATCAACACACGATCTCCTATATCGAATTCACGCCCTTTCGGGCTTAAGATCAAGATAACTCTTTTGCCGATCTTCAGAGGTTTTTACACGCTATCTGGATCGCTTCAATCTTTTCCGAGTCATACGCACTAACCTGCGGCCCCAAATAACACTGGGTTTATCCACCCCATCTCAAAGATAATCGAGAATCACACTTTTTCCATACAACGCTTCGAATGGAGCTTATGCCAATACTTGCTCGATAATCGGGCTGGTTAAGGTAAAACTCCACCCAACGGTAAAGCACTTGTCCCAACTTCCTCAAATCAAGGATACAGAGTCTTAATACAGATTCTCAAGAATTGAATAGTCCTTTCCATTCCCACCCATGGCTCATTCAATGACAGAGTACGAGCTAACCAGAAAGTGTCAGGCCATCAATATTTGCAACCTAACCCAAAATCGCAAGTTTACTTTCGGGTCTTTATCGAAAACTACGGATACCCCAAGATACCACTTAATCTCACATCCTTGCTTACGTATACAATGTTAAAGACGCTCAAGCGTATAAGTTTCGGGACGCAGGTAAAGAACGAAAGGTGATTTAATCAATCTATCAACAAACGACCCAAATCGTATCTACGCCTCGGTAAACCTTAGGAAGACCGAACGCAACCACGCCGGTAATGTGCTCCTACTTCATTCTAGAATTTAAGCCGTCAGAATGGACCTTTTGCATTTCACGTTCCGCTTAACTCGCCGATAAGTTGTATAAATTTGAGATAAACAACGCTTATCTCTCTTCGAGTCATTGCCCACCAAAATGTGTTTACTTAATATCATGACACATTTTCGGGTACTCCCTGCGATGATCAGAAATCTGCAGGTGTTGTGCGCCCATCAAGGATTTCCATAATGTAAATCGTACGCAGTAGAATTAATAAAGTCCGGATTCGACCTCAAGCATTCCTTCTTCATCGCATTCTCGCTGCTTCGATAAAAGACCTTTCCTTTGCACTTTCTTTCCCTCACACGATCGCCTCTCAGTCCTCGTAACTCGGGAAATAATTTTAATTTTATCGATTAAAGCCGGGTTCCCACTCCGAGTATTCGCTTATCATCACATGGGTCCCCTCGAGTCTTTTAACTCTATCTCCATTCTTCGTAAGTCACATAAAATGGGCTCAAGGCTTATTAATATCGTGACTCAGATTAAGATAATGATCTTCTACTCCAATGCACTACCTAACACGCTCGGGCATTTCCAGATGGTATCATCGATGATGACTACAATCTTTCAATGGGCTTCAAGCCAACGTCATTGCTGCGATGTTGAAGCCTCTTTCGGTGAAGAAATATTTAAGGCTTTTATGATCCGCGTGAAGATCTCCACCTTCTCCCCCATACAAGAATGCCTCAAATCTTCAAGTTGCTAAAACAATAAATGCCAACTCTAGGGATCGCTTTAGCTGGATAATTCCTCCGATATTCTTTGAGTTGTCATTGAGACATAGGGCTATGACTTTTTCCATGTCAGTATGAGAACACATCCTAACCTTTGTCCGAAGTATCACCAGAGATGACTAAATCCTCCCAGCCGTGATGCTATTACGTAATAAAATCAAATCTAGCCTCTCGAAGTTCTCAAAACTCTTCTCACATTCCTCGCCTCCAACCGGAATTTTGTATCTTTCGAAATGTTAACTTTTTATAAATGAAGATTTAATTTCTCTATTTATTATTTTGAAATAGTAAGGGTTGATTTGATTAATGTGGTTAGTTATGGGTAAAATGCGCAATATATTTTAAATAAGCAAGTGGTTATAAAATACCATTGTTGTTTGAGAATATTCGTTTGGTCGTGGAATATTCTTACCGCTTGGGAATATTCGTACGACGACCACAAAATTTGTGGGCCCCATAACTAAAAGCGATCGATGAAGAAAACGACAAGTATAAGTTGTTTATAAATAATCTACAGAGTTGTTACCAAGTAATATCGTTGGAATACCCGGTGGTTAAAACACAAGAATACGCTGCTGTCAGCACAAGAAGACACTTGATTGCACCAATTATTGATTCTTACGTAAGAAGGCACTACTCAATAATTGTTACAAGAGAATTATCGCTCAAAGATTTTATTTTATCGATTCAATAATTGTCATATGATATTTTATATTATCGTTGTTTCAATAATTGTCACTACACAAGATTTTCCATTATCGAAGCAATAATTCATATTATCCTAATAATATTATTAGAAAACATTATTGGCAATGTCTAGAAAGTTCTGCTTCTAAGGAGAGGTTTGGTCACCTAATCAAGGCCAAGAAGAAGAGAAATTTTATCGAAAGCCCCTCTTCCTCGGAACTACCGTCACAAGATCGTGATTCTCAGAATATTATTTGTGAATAATTAATTATTGATTTATATGATGAGGAAAATATTGATTTTATGTGGATATAGATGGAGAAAATTTTAAAGTGACAATTGTTAAAAATTGATATTTTATCTTTTCTCGATAAAATAATATTTTATTATATTATTATAATAATAATGATGATGATATTTTTACAATGAATGTGGGATATATGAGTATATGAGGAGGAAGAGTATTTTTGTTGCATTAAATGATTAACACATGTTTTGTGTGTTTGCGGACCCCATTTCTCGACCGAAATTTGATTATAAATGTAAAATCGTCTGTATGTGGATTTCTGGCCAATTTCTGCTTGGAATTTGGAAAACTTTTCTTCTCAAAGTTGTAGAGAATTGAATTTCCTATAAAAAGTCGCGAGATTCAAATTTTCCGATAAAAGGGCTATTTATTATGAATTATTGAAGTTCAAGTTCAAAATAATTGATTTTTTGAAGTTTTAATTATTTTTTTTTAAAAAAAACGTTTTTTATATTTTTGGGCTCATCAACATGTGTATAATGGTGGTTGAATTCATTTTCAAGAGTGGAGGAGGAATTTTTGATATATATATATATATATTATATTAAATTTTCTCGCTTGGTGTGTTCTAAGCAATTTCCTATAAATAGGTGCTTTAGGTTAGAATTGAAAATCACACCGTAAACTAAAGATTTTCTCTCTCTCTCTCTATATATCGAGCGATTTTTGTGAGTATTTTAGTACTTTGAGTATTGCTATACTATGCAAGTTCTTTCAAAGACTATATCCAAAGATTCCAAATGTAAGTACTATTCTTTTCGAGGTAAGGGATGTTATTTTTTTCAAAAATGATATTATTTCTTCAATATCATTATGCCAAAATATTGGTTGAAAATTTTTATCAAATTTGAAACTTTTTCATGTCTGGGTTACTATTCATGAGTTATATTCATGAGTTACTATTCACGAGTTACTATTCACGAAGTTACTATTCACGAGTACTATTCACGAGTACTATTCATGATGATGATGATTTTTTTGTGAAATTTCTATCTTTTAGTGTCTGAGTTACTATTCACGATACTAAGACTATTCACGATATACTTAACACTATTCACGTTAATACGACACTATTCATTCAAAAATTTAATTTTCTTTTTTTCGTCCAAGATTGTCTCATTATGATTCCTATCTTTGATCGATCTATGTTTTGGTCTTCATTCTTGAATTTTACTCCACTGTTATTTATGAAGTATTTTTGAACTCGATTGTTTAAAGTACTAATCCTTAATATTTGTTCTTTTGTTTCACCGATTCGCTTTTTTTAAAATATTTTTCATCATCCTCACCCTAAATGATGATATAACCAATATCTTTTGGCCCAGAGTAAAAAGATGAATGATTTTATGATGAATATCTTTGGCCCGTAGTAAAAGATGAATGTGTTTTAGATGAATACGACTAATCGATGAATATCTTTGGCCCAGTAGTGCAAAGATGAACACAAAAGTTGAGATGAACATACTAATCGATGAATATCTTTCGGCCTCAGAAGTGCAAAGATGAATATTTGATTTAAGATGTATATCGATTGATGTTACAGGATAAAATATCGATGATGGACTTTAAATTCATATATGATAGTAGATTTCATTCTCTACTTAACTCTTCTAATGAATTGTTGTTTCACCGCAGCTTGTTGATCTAAAACTTGTTGTCTATTGTATTCTATCGATTTTTCCTCGTCAAGACTAAGGATAATTTGTTGTACATTATCTTAGTCATAATATTCTTTATCGGGCTAGTTGAGCTCACCCTTTTCCTTTTTGTTCCATTTTTCTTCTCGTGAGACGAGAATATAATGAAACTAGCTCTGGGTGTGGAGTAATGGTTCAAGATGATGTTTTAGTAGTCCTCACTATTTTGTAAAATAGTGTATCAATAATTGTAATGAGGACTTATTTGAGTGTGGATATTGTCTAGAAGACAATATTTGTATTTAAACTCACAATTATGTGTTGTCGTATTTTGCACGACAATCAGATTAATGAAGTTGTAGTTGTTTCGCACTCATGTATTTGGCGACTCGTAATGGGTGTGATGTATACCTATTTTGGGGGCGCCACAATGGGTATCGTAGCTTAGGATATATGATCTCCATGAGATCTGGGAATAGAACTAGAGGGGAGAGACGAAAAAAATCTCGCTAAAGTGTCCTACCTAAGCTTATTTGTTGGCTCATTATAATATAGGGGTATTATGTGATTTGTTAATTTGTTTAATTAACCCTTGTTTTATGGCAAGATTTAAGAATGTCGAATCGAGAATGTTAATAAAGGAGTAAATGAGACCGTGGAGACACCTTTGCTCACCAACGAGGAGAACGCAACAACAGTCGGGCAATGTTCCTCCCGAACAACAACACCATCGAAAGCGTATGATGAACGATGATGGTATGTTTAGGAACTTTCTAGAATTCATGCAAAACCAAACGAGAAAGACTACTGCTCAAAATGCAGTGGAAACACCGGCAACTCACTTGATGGTCACCGCTAAGCGCTTCAAGGAGTTAGACCGCCAGTTTTTGGGAAAGCCGTAACCACTTACTACAGAGACGTGATAAAGCAGATCACTAAGATATTTGATGTCTTGGGATGCTCAGAGGAGCAAAAAAGGTTCCTTTCGCCACTTTCATGTTACGAGGAGAGGCGATTATCGGTGGAAATCTGTAGAAGCGACTCACCTTTCACCGATCAAGATGTCTTGGGAGAAGTTCCAAGAATTGTTCAACGACAAGTACTTTCCCCGAAGTATTCGCTATACGAAGGAGGTAGAGTTCATCAAGTCGAGCAAAACAATATGAACGTGTCGCAAAGACGGGCTAAGTTTGCCGAAGTTGTCCCGATTTGATCCCATTTGGTTGATAATGAGGAGAGAATGACGCTAATGTTTCGCGTAGAGGTTCAAACCCAAAATACGCCAATACCTCATTTCTCACAAACTTTGTTTATATTCGATGTTGTGAATAGGGCTCAATTATTGAGCGCGATAATAATGAGCTCACCAAATCAAGAATAATGACCAACAACTCGATGATAATCGTATCGGCATGCAACGGCCATCTAACAATGATAACCATCGTGGAGGAAATTATCATGCCGTAAATGGTAACCACTTCAAAGGGTAATCATGGCCAAGATAATAGAAGAAATAACTCAAGTGGAAATTTCAAAAAGAGAAGATTTAACAATGACGGAAGACGCTTACACCAACACCAAAGAACGAATTTTAGAGGAGGAGAAAAAGACCGCCAGCTAGATGCTACAGATGCGAGAAGAGGGACACATAAGTCCAAACTGCTCACAACCTTCCAAGGTATGTTATAATTGTGGAAAAGAAGGTCATATCGCCGAGATTGTACGCAGAGCTAAAACCCAAGTCCAAATGGGATGGTGACTCAAAAGGTCATCCCCGAAAAGTCAAAGTCAATCTGCTCGAAGAGCGCTTTTTCGTGATCGGTCAAAATGCGAGAACCCGACGGTTAGTTAGACGTTAGTTAGTTAATTATAAATTTTACGGTTTATACCTTATTAGATACCGCCTTCTACCATTCATTTATCTCTCCCGCTTATACTCAACGCTTAAACTCGACTCGAGAAAATTAGACTTTGACTTATCTCGTTGAAACTCCGCTAGAGAAACTTTCATTACATCCACTGCTTATAAATCTTGTTTGATCCAAGTTGGCACCATCACATTACCCGTCACCTTTTATTTCTTTAAAGATACTTGCTTTTGATGTGATTTTAGGGATTGATTGATTAACCACTCATCATGCCAAAATTGATTGCTTTCGTAAGGTCATAGTTTTCATATTCCTAAGCAACCTCGTTATTCAATTCAAGCAACCAAACCATTGAAGTCAAACACTTTCATATCAAGCCATAAAGTCATTCGCTTATTGAAAAAATGGATGTCAAGTTTTCTTAGCCCATGTTATGGACTTGAACAAAAATACGCCGATTTGAATGATATTTCTATTGTTAGTAAATTTCCGATGTATTTCCTAAGAATTTCTCGCTTACTCCCAAAGTGTGATATTGAATTTTGTATCGACTTTGAACCCTGCAGACAAAACCCATTTCTAAAATCTCATGGCTCTATTCCTATTGAACTTCGTGAGTTAAAAAATTCAACTATAGAAGTTTGTACCCAGCCTTTATCCGGTGACTTTTCAGGAATGCACCGCCGCATTCTCCGTAGGGGACGCCATATTTGTGTGATAGTAAACCGATAGGTGTCATTGTGACGTGCTATCCAAGATTGGGATATGAGTCACAGCTGAGAGCAACCTAAGTCAAGAATCAAAAATACGAGCTTTCTAGCTTAGTTGGTTATTATCGAGATTCGTGGAAAGATTTTCTCAATCGCTACTCCATTAACTCAAATTGACTCAGAGAGATACAAAATTCGAATGGAGCGAGGAATGTGGAAGAGCTTCAAGAACTCAATAAACGACGCTCATTTCGCTGAAAGATTACGACCATACCATTCAATACCATCCTCGAAAAAAACGAACGAACGTGGTAGCCGACGCGTTGAGTAAAAATCGATATGCGCTTACGAAAAGCGATATTGTTAACACAAAGACCCATTTCATATAATTTACGTAAGATGGAGATAGAGTTAAAGATTCCAAGAATCTCATGAAGATAACGAATATACGATTAGAATCGACTTTTTAATCGATAAATTTAAAGTCGCTCAAGCTACACACTGAGAGTCGATGAATATGAAGAAGAAGATGCAAGAAGTCGTTATTCCAAAAGCGAGAATCGATGATGCGAGGAAAGCTCAAACCTTCGATTTATTAGTCCATTTGAAATCCTCGATCAATAGGAACTGCGGCCTATAGACTCGCTTTTACCGCCAAGTACGACGCGTGTTCATAATAACGCTTTTTCACGATCGATGTTACGTAAATATGTGGACGAATTCAACCACATTATCGAAGTTAGAACCATTTAGAGATAAGCCAAAGATTTAACGATTTGTCCTACGAGGAGGTACCAAAGTTTTGTGAGATCTTGATAGAAAAATGAGATGTCCTACGCACGCCAATTTCGAGGACGAAAATTTCGATAAATTTCATAAGAGGGAGGTCAGAAGACCCCAACTTTTTTATAAAATGAAGATTTAATTTCTATATTTATTATTTTGAAATAGTAAGGGTTGATTTGATTAATGTGGTTAGTTATGGGTAAAATGCGCAAATATTTTAAATAAGCAAGTGGTTATAAAATACTCATTGTTGTTTGAGAATATTCGTTCGTCGTGGAATATTCTCACCGCTTGGGAATATTCGTATTTACGGCAAAAAAATTTTGTGTGGGCCCATAACGAAAAGCGATTGATGAAGAAAACGACAAGTATAAGTTGTTTATAAATAATCTGCAGAGTTGTTACCACTAAATAATATCGCTGAATACCCGGGTTAAAACACACAAGAATACGCTGTTGTCAGACAAGAAGACACCAGATTGCACCAATTATTGATTCTTACGTAAGAAAGGCACTACTCAATAATTGTTACAAAGAATTACCGCTCAAAGATTTTATTTTATCGATTCAATAATTGTCATGCTGATATTTTATATATTATCGTTGTTTCAATAATTGTCACTACACAAAAGATTTTCCATTATCGGCAATAATTCATATTATCCTAATAATATTATTAGAAAACATTATTGGCAATGTCTAGAAAGTTCTCGCTCAAGGAGAGGTTTGGTCACCTAATCATGCCACCAAGAAGAGAAAAATTTATCGAAAGCCCCTCTTCCTCGAAACTACCGTCACAAGATCGTGATTCTCGTAATATTATTTGTGAATAATTAATTATTGATTTATATGATGAGGAAAAATATTGATTTTATGTGGATATAGATGGAGAAAATTTTTAAAGTGACAATTGTTAAAAATTGATATTTTATCTTTTCTCGATAAAATAATATTTTATTATATTATTATAATATAATAATGATGATATTTTTACAATGAATGTGGGATATATGAGTATATGAGGAGGAGAAGAGTATTTTTGTTGCATTAAATGATTAACACATGTTTTGTGTGTTTCAGGACCCCATTTCTCGACCGAAATTTGATTATAAATTGTAAAATCGTCTGCTGTGGATTTCTTTAATTTCTCGCTTTGAAATTTGGAAAACTTTCTTCTCGCAAAGTTGTAGAGAATTGAATTTCCTATAAAAAGTCGCGAGATTCAAATTTTCCGATAAAAGGGCTATTTATTATGAATTATTGAAGTTCAAGTTCAAATAATAATTGATTTTTGGAAGTTTTAATTATTTTTTATTAATAAAAACGTTTTTTTTTGTTTTTGGGTCTTTTTTATGTGTGTGTGTGTGGTCAATTCAGATTCATTCAAGTGTGGTGAAGGATGAAATTTATATATATATATATTATTTATATTAATTTTTCGCTTTGTGTTCTAAGCAATTTCCTATAAATAGGTGCTTAGGTTAGAATTGAAAATCACACCGTAAACTAAAGATTTTCTCTCTTCTCTCTCTATATATCGAGCGATTTTTTGTGAGTATTTTAGTACTTTGAGTATTGCTATATACTATGGCAAGTTCTTTCAAAGACTATATCCAAAGATTCCAAATGTAAGTACTATTCTTTTTCGAGGTAAGTGGATGTTATTTTATTCAAAAATGATATTATTTCTTCAATATCATTATGCCAAAATATTGGTTGAAATTTTTATCAAATTTGAAACTTTTTCATGCTCTGGGTTACTATTCATGAGTTACTATTCACGAGTTACTATTCACGAAGTTACTATTCACGAAGTTACTATTCACGAGTTACTATTCACGAGTACTATTCACGGCAAGCATGATGATTTTTTTTTTTGTGAAATTTCTATCTTTTAGTGTCGAGTTACTATTCACGATACTACTATTCACGATATACGACTATTCACTAAACGACACTATTCACGTAAAAAATTAAATTTTTTTTCTATGTCCAAGATTGTCTCGTTATGATTCCTATCTTTGATCGATCTATGTTTTGGTCTTCATTCTTGAATTTTACTCCACTCGTTATTTATGAAGTATTTTTGAACTTGATTGTTTAAAGTACTTAATCCTTAATATTTGTTCTTTTGTTTCACCGATTCGCTTTTTTTAAAATATTTTTCATCATCCTCACCCCTAAATGATGATATTAATCAATATCTTTGGCCCGTAGAGCAAAAGATGAATGATTTTATGATGAATATCTTTGGCCCGTAGTGCAAAGCAAAGATGAACATGTGTTTGATTTATATGACTAATCGATGAATATCTTTGGCCCAGAGTGCAAAAAGATGAACAGTGTTGAGATGAATACGACTAATCGATGAATATCTTTCGGCCCAGAGTGTAAAAGATGACTATTTGATTTATGATGTATATCGATTGATGTTACAGGATAAAATATCGATGATGGACTTTAAATTTCATATATGATAGAGATTTCATTCTCTACTTAACTCTTCTAATGAATTGTTGTTTCACCGCAGCTTGTTGATCTAAAACTTGTCATCTATTGTATTCTATCGATTTTTCCTCGTCAAGACTAAGGATAATTTGTTGTACATTATCTTAGTCATAATATTCTTTATCGGGCTAGTTGAGCTCACCCTTTTCCTTTTTGTTCCATTTTTCTTCTCGAGACGAGAATATAAAATGAAGAACTAGCTTGGGTGTGGAGTAATGGTTCAAGATGCATGTTTTAGTAGTCCTCACTATTTTGTAAAAATAGTGTATCAATAATTGTAATGAGGACTTATTTGAGTGTGGATATTGTCTAGAAGACAATATTTGTATTTAAACTCACAGCTTTATGTTGTCGATTTTGCACGACAATTGTATTAATGAAGTTGTAGTTGTTTCGCACATCATGTATTTGGCGCACTCGTAATGGGTGATGTATACCTATTTTGGGGGCGCCACAGCTTGGTATCGTAGCTAGGATATGATCTCCGCATGAGATCGGGAATAGAACTAGAGGGGAGAGACGAGTAAATCCTTCGCTAAAGGTGTCCTACCTAAGCTTATTTGTTGGCTCATTATAATATAGGGGTATTATGTGATTTGTTAATTTGTTTAATTAACCCTTGTTTTATGGCAAGATTTAAGAATGTCGACCGAGAATGTTAATAAAGGAGTAAATGAGACCGTGGAGACACCTTTGCTCACCAACGAGGAGAACGCAAACAGTCGGGCAATGTTCCTCCCGTGAACAACACCACCGAAAGCAGATGATGAAACGATGGTATGTTTAGAACTTTCTAGAATTCATGCAAAACCAAACGAGAAAGACTACTGCTCAAAATGCAGTGGAAACACCGGCAACTCACTTGATGGTCACCGCTAAGCGCTTCAAGGAGTTAGACCGCCAGAGTTTTTGGGAAAGCCGTAACCACTTACTACAGAGACGTGATAAAGCAGATCACTAAGATATTTGATGTCTTGGGATGCTCGTAGGAGCAAAAGGTTCCTTTCGCCACTTTCATGTTACGAGGAGAGGCGCATTATCGGTGGAATCAGTAGCGACATCTCAAATTTCACCACACCAAGATGTCTTGGGAGAAGTTCCAAGAATTGTTCAACGACAAGTACTTTCCCGAAAGTATTCGGCATACGAAGGAGGTAGAGTTCATCAAGTCGAGCAAAACAATATGAACGTGTCGCAAAGACGGGCTAAGTTTGCCGAGTTGTCCCGATTTGCATCCCATTTGGTTGATAATGAGGAGAGAATGACGCTAATGTTTCGCGAGGTTTGAAACCCAAAATACGCCAATACCTCATTTCTCACAAACTTTGTTTATATTCGATGTTGTTGTGAATAGGGCTCGCTTATTGAGCGCGCGATAATGAGCCTACCAACCAAAGAATAATGACCAACAACTCGATGATAATCGTATCGGCATGCACGGGCCATCTAACAATGATAACCATCGTGGAGGAAATTATCATGCCGTAAATGGTAACCACTTCAAAGGGTAATCATGGCCAAGATAATAGAAAGAAATAACTCAAGTGGAAATTTCAAAAAGAGAAGATTTAACAATGACGGAAGACGCCAAGCACACAACAACACCAAAGAACGAATTTTAGAGGAGGAGAAAGACCGCCAGCTAGATGCTACAGACAAGAGAGAGAGGGACACATAAGTCCAAACTGCTCACAACCTTCCAAGGTATGTTATAATTGTGGAAAAGAAGGTCATATCGCCGAGATTGTACGCAGAATAAAAACCAAATCCAATGGGATGGTGACTCAAAAGGTCATTCCCAAAAGTCAAAAAGTCAATCTTCCTCGAAGAGCGCTTTTCGTGATCGGTCAAAAAGCGAGAGAACCCGAACGGTTAGCACGGGTTAGTTAATTATAAATTTTACGGGTTTATACCTTATTAGATACCGGCTCTACCCATTCATTTATCTCTCCCGCTTATACTCAACGCTTAAACTCGACTGAGAAAATTAGACTTTCGACTTATCTGTTGAAACTCCGCTAGAGAAACTTTCATTACATCCACTGCTTATAAATCTTGTTTGATCCAAGTTGGCACCATCACATTACCTCGTCAATTTTATTTCTTTAAAGATACTTGCTTTTGATGTGATTTTGGGGATCGATTGATTAACCACTCATCATGCCAAAATTGATTGCTTTCGTAAGGTCATTAGTTTTCATATTCCTAAGCAACCTCGTTATTCAATTCAAGCAACCAAACCATTGAAGTCAAACACTTTCATATCAAGTCATAAAGTCATTCGCTTATTGAAAAACTGGATGTCAAGTTTTCTTAGCCCATGTTATGGACTTGAACAAAAAACGCCGCCGATTTGAATGATATTTCTATTGTTAGTAAATTTCCGATGTATTTCCTAAAGAATTTCGCGCTTACTCCCAAAAGTGTGATATTGAATTTTGTATCGACTTTGAACCCTAAGACAAAACCCATTTCTAAAATCTCATGGCTGGCTCCTATTGAACTTCGTGAGTTAAAATTCAACTATAGAAGTTTGTACCCAGCCTTTATCCGGTGACTTCCTTTGTGGAATGCACCGCCGCATTCTCTCCGTAGGGGACGCCATATTTCGTGTGATAGTAAAAATCGATAGGTGTCATTGTGACGTGCTATCCAAGATTGGGATATGAGTCACAAGCTTGAGAGCAACCTAAGTCAAGAATCAAAATACGTAGCTTTCTAGGCTTAGTTGGTTATTATCGAGATTCGTGGAAAGATTTTCTCGAATCGCTACTCCATTAACTCAAATTGACTCAGAGAGATACAAAATTCAATGGAGCGAGGAATGTGGAAGAGCTTCAAGAACTCAAGAGCGGAACGACGGCTCGAGCTATTGAAAGATTACGACCATACCATTCAATACCATCCTCGAAAAAAAATGAACGTGGTAGCCGACGCTATTGAGTAAAAAAGATCGATATGCGCTTACGAAAAGCGATATTGTTAACACAAAAGACCCATTTCGTATTTACTTTACAAAAAGATGGAGATAGAGTTAAAGATTCCAAGAACTCACGTGAAGATAACGAATATACGATTAGAATCGACTTTAATCGATAAATTTAAAGTCGCTCAAGCTACACACTCGAGTCGATGAATATGAAGAAGAAGATGCAAGAAGTCGTTATTCCAAAAGCGAGAATCGATGATGTGAGGAAAGCTCAAACCTTCGATTTATTAGTCCATTTGAAATCCTCGATCGAATAGAAACTATGGCCTATAGACTCGCTTTTACCGCCAAGTATGACGCGTTTTCATAACGCTTTTCACGATTACAAAACGACGTAAATATGTGGACGAATTCAACCACATTATCGAAAGTAGAACCGCATTTTGATAGAGATAAAGCCCCACGAAGATTTAACGTTATTTTTGTGGAGGTACCACCAAGATCTTGATAGAAAGGAAAGCATGTCCCACGACGTCAATTTCGAGGACGAAATTTCATAAGAGGGGAGGTCAGAAGACCCCAACTTTTATAAATAAAGATTTAATTTCTCTATTTATTATTTTGAAATAGTAAGGGTTGATTTGATTAATGTGGTTAGTTATGGGTAAAATGCGCAAATATTTTAAATAAGCAAGTGGTTATAAAATACTCATTGTTGTTTGAGAATATTCGTTGGTCGTGGAATATTCTTACCGCTTGGAATATTCGTATTTACGACGCCAAATTTTTTTGTGGGGGCCCATAACGAAAAGCGATTGATGAAGAAGAAAACGACAAGTATAAGTTGTTTATAAATAATCTGCAGTAGTTGTTACCACTAATATCATCGTTGAATACCCTATGGTTAAAACACAAGAATACGCTTGTCAGTCACAAAGAAGACACTGTATTGCACCAATTATTGATTCTTACGTAAGAAGGCACTACTCAATAATTGTTACAAAGAATTATCGCTCAAAGATTTTATTTTATCGATTCAATAATTGTCATATTTGATATTTTATATTATCGTTGTTTCAATAATTGTCACTACACAAGATTTTCCATTATCGGCTAAATAATTCATATTATCCTAAATAATATTATTAGAAAACATTATTGGCAATGTCTAGAAAGTTCTGCTCTAAGGAGAGGTTTGGTCACCTAATCATACTACCAAGAAGAAGAGAAATTTTATCGAAAGCCCCTCTTCCTCGGAAACTACCGTCACAAGATCGTGATTCTCAGAATATTATTTGTGAATAATTAATTATTGATTTATATGATGAGGAAAATATTGATTTTATGTGGATATAGATGGAGAAAATTTTAAAGTGACAATTGTTAAAAATTGATATTTTATCTTTTCCGATAAAATAATATTTTATTATATTATTATAATAATATAATGATGATATTTTTACAATGAATGTGGGATATATGAGTATATGAGGAGGAAGAGTATTTTTGTTGCATTAAATGATTAACACATGTTTTGTGTGTTTGCGACCCCATTTCTCGACCGAAATTTGATTATAAATTGAAAAAATCGTCTGTATGTGGATTTCTACAATTTTCGCTTGAAATTTGAAAAACTTTCTTCTCCGCAAAGTTGTAGAGAATTGAATTTCCTATAAAAAAATCAAGAGATTCAAATTTTCCGATAAAAGGGCTATTTATTATGAATTATTGAAGTTCAAGTTCAAATAATTAATTTTTGAAGTTTTAAATTATTTTTATTAAGAAAACGTTTTTTTTTGTGGGCCTTTTAATATAATGTGTGGTCGAAATTCAGATTTAAAGAGGTGGGTGAGAAAATTTATATATATATATTATATTATATTAAATTTTCTCGCTTTGGTGTTCTAAGCAATTTCCTATAAATAGGTGCTTAGGTTAAATTGAAAATCACACCGTAAACTAAAGTTTTCTCTCTTCTCTCTCTATAATATCGAGCGATTTTTGAGAGTATTTTAGTACTTTGAGTATTGCTATACTACAAAGTTCTTTCAAAGACTATATCCAAAGATTCCAAATGTAAGTACTATTCTTTCCGAGGTAAGGGATGTTATTTTATTCAAAATGATATTATTTCTTCAATATCATTATGCCAAATATTGGTTGAACTTTTTATCAAATTTGAAACTTTTTCATGTCTCTGGGTTACTATTCATGAGTTACTATTCATATTACTATTCATGAGTTACTATTCACGAGTTACTATTCACGAGTTACTATTCACGAGTACTATTCACGAAGCATGATGATGATTTTTTTGTGAAATTCTATCTTTTTAGTGTCGAGAGTTACTATTCACGATACTACAATACTATTCACGATACGATACTATTCACGATCATTTATACTATTCACGTAAAAAAATTAAATTTTCTTTTCTATGTCCAAGATTGTCTCGTTATGATTCCTATCTTTGATCGATCTATGTTTTGGTCTTCATTCTTGAATTTTACTCCACTCGTTATTTATGAAGTATTTTTTGAACTTGATTGTTTAAAGTACTTAATCCTTAATATTTGTTCTTTTGTTTCACCGATTCGCTTTTCTTTAAAATATTTTTCATCATCCTCACCCTAAATGATGATATAATCAATATCTTTGCCCAGTAGTGCAAAGATGAATGATTTTATGATGAATATCTTTGGCCCAGTGTAAAAAGATAAACAGTGTTTAGATGAACACGACTAATCGATGAATATCTTTTGGCCCAGAGTGCAAAGATGAATAAAAGTTTTATGAATACGACTAATCGATGAATATCTTTCGCCCAGAAGTGCAAAAAGATGACTATTTGATTTATGATGTATATTGATTGATGTTACAGGATAAAATATCGATGATGGACTTTTAAATTCATAGATGATAGTAGATTTCATTCTCTACTTAACTCTTCTAATGAATTGTTGTTTCACCGCATAGCTTGTTGATCTAAAACTTGTTGCCTATTGTATTCTATCGATTTTTCCTCGTCAAGACTAAGGATAATTTGTTGTACATTATCTTAGTCATAATATTCTTTATCGGGCTAGTGAGCTCACCCTTTTCCTTTTTTGTTCCATTTTTCTTCTCGTGAGACGGTAGAATATAGAATATAAATGAACTAGCTCTGGGTGTGGAGTAATGGTTCAAGACAAATTGTTTTAGTAGTCCTCACTATTTTGTAAAATAGTGTATCAATAATTGTAATGAGGACTTATTTGAGTGTGGATATTGTCTAGAAGACAATATTTGTATTTAAACTCATAGCTTTATGTGTTGTCGATTGCCTCCATCCTAGTCAATTTGCTTCTGCGAATCGACAAAATCGCTGTTGACCTTCTTCCCATAATTATAACATGCTTTGACGACATCGCTAGTAGCTTTGACCGATGTGCCCTCCCTCCGCATTTGAAACATATGATAGTGGTCGCTTCCTTCCTAATGACAAAGTCAGGCCGACGCCTTTTCCATCATCATTGAATCTCCTCCTTGAAATGTCCATTCTTATTATTTTGGCCTCGATTACCACCAAGTGGTTACCATTTCGCATGTTGATTCTCCACGCTTGTTGTCACCGCTTCGATGATCGCTTCTCATTGGTATTATCATTTTGCCACCGCTTCTTTTAGTCATATTGACTTCGTTATCGCTAGCTCCACTAATCGAAGCCCTATTTACAACATCTCAATATAAACACGCTTTACGAGAAATAAGATGTCGACGATTCCCGCTTCAAACCTCTTAAAAACATCCGTGGTATTCTTCTTCATTATCCACCAAGTGGGACGAAACCGGATAACTCCGTAATTTAGCCTCGTATCATGACATGGTCATATTGTTTTGTTCCAACTTGATAAACTCCACCTCCTTCATGTGACGTAATACTTTCTTGAAAGTATTTATCGTTGAACAACTCTCGAACTTCTCCCAAGACATCTTCAAGACGGCAGTCGAGTACGCTTTTACCGATTCCCACCAAGACCGCTTCTCCGCACAGAATATAAAGGCAAGAATGGAACCTTTTGCTTCCTGAGATCCCAAGACATCAAATATCTTGGTGATCCGCTGATCCATGCTTCCGCCTATAAGTGGTTTTGGCTCTCCCTTAAACTCCGGTGGTCCCACCTCGAATCATTAGCTGTGATCACTTCAGAGAGTTTTCAACAGTTTCCACCATTTTGGACAAGAGCCGCCTCGCCTCATTGCCGTATTTGTAATCGCATAAACCCCGAATATTTGATCATTCATCATTTGTCAAGTTGTTGTTTGCATGAGGATTGTCGCCTTTCCGATGCACATTATCCCGATTATCGAGCATGTGGTGAATCAATCGTCCGCTCAGGCTCCATTGTTATTCTCAACATTCTCTGATGTCATTTTCAGACATCGCCACAAAACAAAGGTTAATTGACATGTAATATATTATCCCTAAATTCTAACCGACCAATTAAATACCACATAAACTTAGTGTAGGTCATACTAACTAAGGAATTCTCGCCTCCCTCCTAGTACTATTCTTACATCTTAGCCAGTGATCATATCCTCAAGCTTTGATATTAAATCGTGACGCCCCCAAAATTAGGTATACATCACCCATCTTGGGTCACTCTATTACATGGTACAAAATTCAAATACAACTTACTAATACAACTGTCAGGGTATACAAATGACAAAAACATAAATGTGAGTTTGAATACAATTATTGTCTACTAGAGATTATACAAACTCAAAAAGAGTCCTCATTATAATTATTAACACACTATTTCACAGTATTGTAATAGTGAGGACTACTAATGCTATCCTCCGACCGCTACCCATTCTCCGACTAGTCCCTACTATGTTCTCATTTCAAGAGAATAAAGGAAAGAAAGGGTGAGCTCAACTAGCCCAAAGAAGAAATATTACGACTAAGATAATGCGTAATAAATTATCGTTAGCCTTCAACAAAGGTTAAACCGATAAAATATAACAACATCAAGTTTAACTCACAATAACAAGCAATCCATTAATAGAGTCAAGTAGAGAATAAAATCTACTATCTTTTATGATTTAAAAGGTTTTTCATGACTTTTATCATTGGACTCAAATTTTAATAAATAATCCACATCATCGAATCACCCCTCGCACTACTACTAAAGATATTCTTTAGTATCAATGACTACAAATTATCCATGACTACAAATAAGGACATTCGTATATTATTAATGGTCATGATCATGCCAACAACCTCGCCCATCAATGCACTACGTGCCAATGATAACTTTTACCACATCATTTGTAACATTACAACTCATGATTACAACTAATAATCCTCGGTCATAATCATACCAAGTCCATCTATGCACTACAAAGCCACAAAATGACTTTCAACATAATATAAAATATGAAGATGATGACAATGATATAAGAATTCAATAAAACAAGTTCAAGAATTAATTTATCCAGAACTAATAATGTCCAAATTGTCAACATGATATCGCTTAGTAGAGTAAAATTCAAGAATGATCAAGAATATTTCCATGAAAAGATATCGATGAAACGCAAATATCAAGGATATTCTACTAATTTCATGGAGTATAGAAGTCAAACTTTAACCAATCGAGAATAATAAAGAATGGAATAACAAAAGAAATCACCATGCATGTGGTATCAGATATATAGTTATTCCAATGTAATAATAATAACGGAACCAAAGTAGGCAAAATTTGCAATCGGTTGTGATGTTCCAATGTAATAATAAAGATTAACCAGATCCTGCAAAACACATGCACAAGATGTTCCAACAGTATCAATAATAAAGATTTTAACCAAGTCCTGTAAAACACATGCATGTGATGTTCCAATGTATCAAATAGAAGAATGTCACCAAGTATAGGGTAAACTCACAGACAAAAGTTATTCCAATGTAATAATAAGCAATGGAATAACAAATAGCTTCTCTTCATGAATAAGAAAGAATAACACCCCTTACATTAGTAGTAGATTGAATACTCGCAGAGTGTAGTAATGTATCACTCTTCTTCTTTCTCTTATTCTCTCTATACTTTCTCTCTATATAGCTGAATGAATTCGTGAAAAATAATGAAGCACTAGGCCTCTATTTATAGAAGATTTCTAGCTTAGCACTTGAAATGTGAAAAGGCAAGTGGCTTTCGACGAATCGGTGATGTGAAAAGAAAAGTGGTTTCGACGCTTGTAATATGAAATGACAAGTGGTTCGACGCCTCAGAATATGAAACGACAAGTGGTTCGACGTCTCGTAAAGGTAGTTACTATCGACGGTTAAGGTAATTACTATTGATGAAGGTAATTACTATCGACGGAAGGTAATTACTATCGACGAAGGTAATTACTATTAACGAAGAGACTCTTAGATGATGACATATGGGCCCCCATAAAATAAATCAAACTTACCACAAACGCCTCATAATAGACTTTTATATACATCAAGGATTTAATAAATATTACCACAAATCATTTTATTTTTAATCAACACATATTTAATCTTTCAACAATTATTAATCATTTATAACTTGTCGCCTCAATTATTGATTTAATAATATAAATATATTATATGTATGATATCGCGACAATAATCAATCAATAATATAAGAGATATGATGCAAAGAATTACTATAGCAATAATATCGAGTATAGCTTTAATGACTTCTCACGTAAGATCAATAATCAATACCGCAGTGCTACTACGTAACCACGCCAGACATCGCATTTTTTATTACCGTAGTTCAACAGCTTTAATTGTGAACACCTCCTACCGTTATTTTCATAAAGTATTTTTGTCGCTTTCAATCCGACAATAATTTCACTAGGGGTCCACCAATGATTGTGTCATTGTATCTAATATTCCCCACAAAAAAGAATAATATTTCCCACCAAACGAATATTTTATAACAACTTGCTTACTTTGCAAAATTTATAAATATTACCCACAACTATAACATTATATCAAATTTACTCCATAATGTTCAAAAATAATATTTATAGAAAATTCATATTTATTTATAAAAGTTGGGGTCTTATACCCTTATTTTGATATTACGCATTTTTTTTGAGTGGGCTCAAAATATCGCAAAGTGATATAATATATGTAGTCCTCAATTTCGATATTTATCGTGATAATTTGAAAACTTATCCGATATATTTTATCCTCGCTATTTTGTTACATCTAATAAGGGCTAAAGTGGGATCAAGTAGGATTCTACAACTCTAGCTCCAATATAATACTAATTTCCGATTAACTCTTTAATCAATTAGAATTATATTAATTATAACTAATTCCACTAAATAGTTATAATTGCACTCTAGAATTAATAGTAATTAAAATTAATTAATTAAATCCTTCCACCATTAGTATCTTGCAAAAATATACCCTCTACAATAATATCCATAAACGCTGCAGAAATAAAGTCGCTAACACACCACGCTATCGCTTATATGTCAGACTATAATTTATACACTTTTGATCACACATTAATTTAATAAATTAAATTAATACTTTAATAATTTGAATTACTAAAATACTTGGCCACGATTCTCGGTGATCAACCAATAAATTATACCAAGGATATTATAATTTAATTGTATAATTTCATCTTGAAAAATACATGTTCCTAATTTTATAACATATATCACCCAACATATCGAGGTATTGATAGTATTTAAAATCTCACTCTTTAATATATTAAAGTGACATACATTATAAAATTAAGTTCATTATTCTCTCAGATTAAGAGTAATTGCATTATTAATAGTAATTGAAAAATTATTTATAATAACAAGATTTATAAATAATTTTTTCGTGAACGATCCAAATTCTATGTATTTCAAAAAATACACCAATACACTAGATTAAAGTCTTCACTTTATATGACTAAGACAAATCATCCAATCAATCAGATTACAATCTACTAGAATGGTTTATCCATTTTCATCTAAGATTGAGAATAATATATTTTTTAATTATACATAATATATAATGTATGTCTTCCTCAGATATGACACTTCTTCATATACATAAATTATAAAATGTATAATTATGGACAAAAATTTATGACACATTTAATTATGCAAAATTAAATTAAATGTTATTATTAAAATAATAAAATAAATATCAACATTGATTTTTCCGGCTTAAACCTCACAATCTCCCACTAGCCCTAAAAACCCAATTTACTATAAGTCTAATACCCATTCCCTCAAGATGAAAATCAAAACTTTAGAAGATCACAAGGTCTTTGTAAAAGGATCACCAAATTTTAACATCGATAATACTCCCACATCATAATCAATAAGCAATATATCCTCTAACTACTTTTGGCCAATTTATCCGGGGCAACATTTAAGCCATCACTACCAAGTTGAAATATACTTTTCTATAGGCATATTCTCCCTCAATCGCTTCAACAGATTCTCGATTCATGATCCGAATCATCAATCTTTGATCCATATCGAATTCAGTCGACCGCTTGTACAGGTAATTCAAAACTCGATGTCGGGTTCTCCCAATTGCTTTCCAAAAGAGAAATTCATATCATCTATTTTAGCCTTCTTAGATCTACATCTCTTTCCACAATATCCACGCACGTAAGGCGGCTTTTGCCCATGTATCACTTATTCTCACCTGCTCAGCTTTTTTCTTCTTTCAAATTTCGTGATTCCATCTTTATCATCTTATACTCGCCAAAGAATGCTTCGTTTCAAGCATCACATATCTCCAAATACAAGCTTGAATCGTCAGATCCTTTTGCTTCCCCGATCACCGTCGCTTCTTCAAATTTCTTCTTCTAACTCATGAATACGATTTTGAAATTCTACATTTTGATCATATAATACCTCTAATAAACTCTCCTCGTGTAATTCTTCTTCCTCACTCTCACCGCTACCTCCGTGGACTATCTCTTTAAAGTAACTATCAATTCTTCACTCACCACAATGGATATCTCTAATTCTTCTTCGTCTCGACATCACATTATCATGGTTAGTGATTAGAGGTATCCCCACGCCTCATTTACTCCATTGTTAGCATTCTCACCGCCATTCTCAACATCGCCATAAAACAAGGGTTAATTACAAATTAACATATCACATAATATTCGATATTACGACCGACCAACAATTGCTTAGGTAGGACACACTAATAAGGATTTACTCATCTCTCCTCCTAGTTCTAACCCCGATCTCCGCCAGAGATCATATCCCTAAGCTCGATACCAAAATGTAACAACCCCAAAATAGGTCCATTTCATCTAACCCATTCTCGAGTCGCCAAATACATGGTACGAAAACAACTACAACTTTATTACAACAATTGTCGTGGTAAAATACAACAACACATATGTCGTGAGTTTGATACAAATATATATCAATCATGACTCATGTCCCAACCGTGGACAAGACCTCATAATGACACCTTACATAAAGGTATAGTCGAAATTGTTTTAGAAATTAGAATCTTTGGCAAGGAAACCTTCGTACATGTGAGGCTACGCTGCCTCAGGTTATTATAGATATCATATGGACACGTAATTATCCTCGTCACCCTAATAGACCCTAAAGAAAACGAGAAGATTACTATCATATTCTTCCCCAATGGCGCAGTCTTCTCTCGACATATCATTATCTCCAATGTCTCTAATTGAGAGTTATATTTCAAATAGACTCCAAGATCATATAGATAGTGCCGGTAGATATACTCAAAGCTGTGGATGAGCACAACCGCTGCCTTTATGATGACACGAGGTCAGTATGTCATTAGACATCTTGTATGATAGTGGCAAAACACCCTTCCAAGTTAAATTCACCTCACCCTCAACATCTATAGTACCACCGCTCTATTCCCTTGTTATTCCCTCGCCGACCCAAATACACTTTTATTACCCCGAAAGGAATCAGAAGCAAAAGGGTGAGCACAACTAGCTCAAAAAGAATATCATGACTAAAGATAAATAAATTATCAATAGCCTTCAACAAAGAATAAATCGTAGATTTAGAACATATGGTAGATGATAAAACTTTTCAACCATAGTCATAATGAACGAAAGCAATCCATTAAAGAGTCAAATAGACCATAAAATCTATTATCTTCTATGTTAAAAGTCCACCAACAATGTTTTATCCTCGTAACATCAATCAAAATTCCCGCCCACAATCACATGTATAACTCATAATCGTAATTGTTGTTCTAAATTCTTTCTCATCCAGACAAAGATAATTTTCATCACCGAAACATCAAAGATTATGGTTATACCAAATCACAGCTCATGTTCATAATCCTACTAATAAATTCATCTTCAGACTACGGGCCAAAGATATACATCAACAAGTCATCTTTGCACTACAGCCAAAGATATTCATCAACAAGTCATCTTTGCACTATGCATCAAAGATATTCATTAGTTGGTCATGTTCATCTAAACACTGCTCATCTTTGCACTACAGCCAAAGATATTCATCGTAAATCATTCATCTTTGCACTATGTGCCAAAGATATTTATATCATCATTTAAGACTGAGGATGATGAAAAATATTTTAAAGAAAACGAATCCAAAGAAGCAAAAGAATAAATATTAAGGATTCGTACTTTTTAAACAATTCCCATTCAAAAATACTTCATAAATAACCGTGAGTGGGGTAAAATTCAAGAATGATCAAAACATGGATACAATCAAAGCTAGTATCCGTATTAGATATTTTGGACAAAAAAGAAATTTCATTTTCTATGAATAGTGTCGATTCGTGAATAGTGTCGATACGTGAATAAGAATCTTACACCAAAAGATAGAAATTTCACACAAAAATCATCACGCTTCAGCGTGAATAGTACTGTGAATAGTAACTCGTGAATAGTAACTCATGAATAAGAACTCGTGAATAAGAACCCCATATGAAAAAAGTTCCAAATTTGATAAAAAGTTCAAACCAATATTTTAGCATAATAATATTATAGAAATAATATCATTTATGAAGAAAATAATCTCCCTTACAATCCTCACCTCGTAAAGAATAAGACTTTGACTAGAATACCGATATAGTGTCGAAAGAACTTGCAATCCGATAGCAAATACTCAAAGTACTAAAATACTCACAAAATACGCCGATATAATAGAGAGAAAATCTTTAGTTTTGGTATGATTTTCAATTCTAACATAAGCACCCTATTTATAAGAAAATGCTTAAACACCAAAGCGTAAAAATTAATAAAATATTATTATTATTATTATAAAATTTTCACGCCAACCTCTTAACAACCGATTTCAAAGACATTCCAACAACCAAAACCATCAAAAAACGCTTTTTCTCAATTAATTTATTTAAAACTCCAAATAATAATAATTAATTAATCCTAACTTCAATAATTCATAATAAATAGCCCTTTTATCGTAAATTTCGAATCTTACTTTTATAGAAATTCAATTCTCACAACTTTGCAGAGGAAAGTTTTCCCAAATTCAAAATGTAAATCGACCAAATCCATAAACCATTTATTTTACGTGCTATAATCAAATTTCACCAAGAAATGGGCCTACAGACATGTTTAACATGTTTTAAACAACTTTTACAACAAAAATACTCTTCCTACTCATATACTCATATATCCCACATTTATTGTAAAATATCATCATTATTATATAATAATATATTAAAATATTATTTTATCATAAAAGATAAAATATCAATTTTCAAACAATTGTCACTTCGTATATATGGAGGCCATGCGCCTCAGGTTATTATAGATATCATATGGCCACATGCATTATCCTTGGTCAATCTAATAGACCCCAAAGAAAAACGAGAAGATTACTATCATATTCTTCCCAATGGCGAGTCTTCTCTCGACATATCATTATCTCCAATGTCTCTAATTGAGAGTTATATTTCCAATAGACTCCAAGATCATATAGATAGTGTTGGTAGATATACTCAAGAAGTGGATGAGCACAACCCCGCCTTATGATGACACGAGGTCAGATGTCATTAGACATCTTGTATGATAGTGGCAAAACACCCTTCCAAGTTAAATTCACCTCACCTCAACATCTATAGTAATTATCGCCCTATTCCCTTGTTATTCCCCGCCCGACCCAAATACCTACACTTTTATTACGTGAAAGGAATTGTGAAGCAAAAGGGTGAGCACAACTAGCTCAAGAAAGAATATCATAACTAAAGATAAATAAATTATCAATAGCCTTCAACAAAGAATAAATCGTAGAATTAGAACATACGGCAGATGATAAAACTTTTCAACCATAGTCGCAATTTAACGAGCAATCCATTAAAGAGTCAAATAGACCATAAAATCTATTATCTTCTCCATGTTAAAAGTCCACCAACAATGTTTTATCCCCGTAACATCAATCAAAAATTCCCGCCCACAATCACATGTATAACTCATAATCGTAATTGTTGTTCTAAATTCCTTTCCTCATCCAGACAAAGATAATTTTCATCACCAAACATCAAAGATTATGGTTATACCAAATCACGCTCATGTTCATAATCCTATTAATAAATTCATCTTTGCACTACGGCCAAAGATATACATCAACAAGTCATCTTTGCACTACATGCCAAAGATATTCATCAACAAGTCATCTTTGCACTACGCATCAAAGATATTCATTACCGGTCATGTTCATCTAAACACTGCTCATCTTCGCACTACGCCAAAGATATTCATCGAAATCATTCATCTTCGCACTACAGCCAAAGATATTCCGCTATATCATCATTTAAGACCGAGGATGATGAAAAATATTTTAAAGAAAACGAATCCAAAGAAGCAAAAGAATAAATATTAAGGATTCGCATTTTAAACAATTCCCATTCAAAAATACTTCATAAATAACCGCAGTGGGGTAAAATTCAAGAATGATCAAAACATGGATACAATCAAAGCTAGTATCCGTAATAGATATTTTGGACAAAAAAAGAAATTTCATTTTCTATGAATAGTGTCAGATTTGTGAATAAAGGTCGATACGTGAATAGAATCTCGACACCAAAAGATAGAAATTTCACAAAAAATCATCACGCTCGTGAATAAGACTCGTGAATAGTAACTCCCTAATAAGAACTCATGAATAAGAACTCGTGAATAGTAACCCCGATATGAAAAAGTTTCAAATTTGATAAAAGTTCAAACAAATATTTTAGCATAATAATATCAAGAAATAATATCATTTATGAAGAAAATAATCTCCTTACAATCCTTTACCTCGTAAAGAATAGTACTTAATCGAATACCGGATATAGTGCCGAAAGAACTTGCAATCGTATAGCATTACTCAAAGTACTAAAATACTCACAAAATACGCCGATATAATAGAGAGAAAATCTTTAGTTTCGTATGATTTTCAATTCTAACATAAGCACCTCTATTTATAAGAAAATGCTTGTAACACCAAAATGTAAAAAATTAATAAAATATTATTATTATTATTATAAAATTTTCATGCCAACCTCTTAACAACCGATTTCAAAGACATTCCAACAACCAAAACCATCAAAAAACGTTTTTCTCAATTAATTTATTTAAAACTCCAAATAATAATAATTAATTAATCCGAACTTCAATAATTCATAATAAATAGCCTTTTTATCGTAAATTTTAATCTCGCAATTTTTTATAGGAAATTCAATTTCTACAACTTTACGTAAGAAAATTTTCCCAAATTCAAATGTAAATCGACCGAAATCCATAAACTGACGATTTTACAAAGCTATAATCAAATTTCACCAAGAAATGGGCCTATGATATGTTTTAATATGTTTTAAAACAACTTTTGCAACAAAAATACTCTTCCTCATATATACTCATGTATCCCATATTTATTGTAAAAATATCATCATTATTATATAATAATATAATAAAATATTATTTTATCATAAAAGATAAAATATCGATTTTTAACAATTGTCACTTTAAAAAATTTCTCCATCTATATCCACATAAAATCAATATTTTTCTCATCATATAAATCAATAATTAATTATTCACAAATAATATTACGTAATCACAATAATGACAACCAGCAGCTTCAGAGAGGGGCTTTCCAATAAGGATTTCTCCTTATCGGCCGCAATTAGTGACCAAACCTCTCCTGTATGTAACTTTCTAGACATTGCTAATAATGTTATCTAATAATATTATTCAGATAATATGAATTATTGTCTGATAATGGAAAATACTATGTAGTGACAATTATCAAACAACAAAGAATATAAAATATCAACGCAAAGAATTATCGAATCAATAAAATATAATATCGAATAAAGAATTATCGTAATAATTATTCAAGAGTGCCTTCACGTAAGAATCAATAATTCAAAAATACCGTGTAATACCGTGCAAGCTATCGCGCAACAACGCCAGACATTTTTACTTTACCCAATCGGTATTCCAACAAGGTTAATTCAGAACTCACTACGTAGTTATTTATAAAACTTTAATTTGTTGTTTTCTTTTCATCCCAAGAATTTCAAGTATGGGGCCCACAAATAGTTGCGCTACCGTCATTTAATATTTCTACGTAAAGAATATTATTCTACGACCAAACGAATATTCCCCGACAACAATGAATATTTTATAACCACTCATGATTTTTGAAAAAAATTCATATATCACCCTTTAACTTTTTTTTTTTATCAATTTAACCATTTACCGAATAGTAATTTTAAGAAAATTGAATACTTTTATTTCATAAAATTCGGTCTTACAAACAATTTTTGATGGTACAAAGATTCAATAAGTACATTGTCGCTTCTAGTGCATAACCCCAAAAGGAAATAAAAAAGTAGAAAAACTCATCAAAGACCTTACCATATCCAAAAGAGTCATGTTTCTTCTTCTCGCCACACCATTTTGTCAAAACCTTTGTAGTCAATTCAGATATAATTCCTATATTAGATAAGTAATCTTTGAATTCCCCAAGAAGGTATTCACCTCGATCCGATCAAGGGCCTTTATGTGTTTACTCTCGACGATCTGTTTATTTCACCAAATTTTTGAATTTTTCAAATGCTTCTGCATTTTCGATGCATAAAGTAAATGATAACCAAATCTTGAGTAATCATCAAGAAAGGAGATGAAATACTCAAACCCTTCTCGTGTTCTGATATTCATAGACCACATGACAAATTTTTCTTATATCTTTCGATGTGAAATTGGGGTGTTACAATTTACTTGATAATTTATCTTTAATTTAATGCATAAAATCTGAGGGCCATTGTGTCAATAATTTTTGAAGTCTTTTGGCATTCAAAATGTCCTTAAACTTTTATTAGTGCCTTTAATTTCAGGCTGCTTTCGACTTCCAAAAATGCGCTTAAACTTTTATAGTAATTTTGTTTTATTCTTATAACTTCAATTTTACTTATCTTCATTTTGTAACTTGTAAATGTATCTTACTAAAAATCTTAAACTTTTAACTTTATTGAATTGTCTTTCAAAATTAAAATTTTAATGTTTAAAATTAAAATTTGCATATAAATTACACGCAAATACACACAAGTGTCCTAGAAGCTTCAGTTAATAAAAAGATAAACTTTTTTTTTCCTCGATAATAATATATTTGAGGATACATCCCGCAAACATAAAAAAAGATGATCAACCACTAATTAGTCCAATCAAATTTTTGGTCCATATATCATGCTTATTTTCAAAGATAATAAAACCATCGACTTTACTAGCCAATACGTATATACCCCTTTGAACGAAGTTTTTAAAGACATCAAAACTCTTGTTTTGTGTTCCCCACCAAAATGGCGTAAAAAAAAGAGTACGACTAAAAATATTAGATGAAATGACCACATGAATTCTTGCATATAATATAGGTTATGATAACCTAGATCATTATCTCCAGAGGCGCAATGAATTCAAATCTACCTCGAGGGATTCCATCCATGACATGAACCTCAGATGGCGGCATTTATGCTTAGAAAATAGCAAGGAGGGAAAAAGAAAGAGACATTTCATCGTGATAAATACTATAATATTTTGCGCTCAATGATAAAGTTATGATTTTTATCGATTCATCAAGATTTGATTTATATAGAGATCGAGAGCGAAAAAATGGTAACTTCATGATTACGTAGATTTGATACTTGAACGTTAAAATATAAAAAATCATAACTAACTTATTCATAATAAATTATAGGCCTAAATATGGATTAATACTTTTTAACATGAACTTTTAATATTTTTTACTTTGTACAATATTTCAAAGGCAAATTACACCTAATTCTCAATGTATTTGGAATTTTTTTTTCTTTTTTTTTAGCAAGGCAAAATGTTATTGATCGAAAAAACTATTAATACAAAAGACTTGGTTTAAAAATGTAAAAATTACATAACGTCGAAATCTCCCTACATCAAAATTCATGTCCAACCCAAAGAAGAGGAAAAACACTACCCCGACTATAGTTGATATATGGTGCAAAATGAGAAGATTTGTATATAACACCTTAATTTCACATCGAAAAATATGATAAAATTTTTGTCCAGAGATATAAAAATTAAGTTACTAACAATAGTACATTCAAGTCATGATTTTTTTTTGGTGAATGTAAATTTAAGTGGGGAGTTTGTAACACATCAATCCCACATCGAAAGATATCCAAAAATTTGTCTCAGTATAAAGAATTGTTATTAACAATAGTGCTCCCTCATCTTCCGTAATATATGACGCTTTTAGAGTCAGGCACAAGAATTAAAAATATGATTAGAAAAGCATTAAATATAGTATCAATTGTCTATAATACCATTAAAATCTCATTTATTACCATACTTATCTCATACTCTCTCTCATCTATAACATTTTTTCATGAGGGATAATTTTAGAAAGATTGTAATTAATTCTCCTAAATTTTCTAAAACGTCAAATAATTTGGGACAAATAAAATCACCTAATTAAAACGCTATATATTATGGGATGGAGGGAGTATATTCAAGTTACGACCTTTTGATAAGTATGTGGTAGACTAAGATGGCCCAAGAATATACTATCAATCGAGGTTTAAGATCTTATTTGATGGATTTGATTTGACCCTATATTTATTCCTAATTCGAGTTGCTTTTAGTTTACAAAATTTGGTTATGGTTCTATTTAAAAACTAAACCCACATTACCTAAAAATTTCAAATTTCAAATTTCAAATTTGGTTATGGTTTGCTTATGGTTTCAAATTTCAAGTTTAGCATTACTACGATCTAATTAAATACATTATTTATGATATTTAATTTCTATATTCATTCTCCTTCTTTCGATAATGTTTTTATACATTTTTCTCTCTAAAATTTTTTATGTACATTTAAACTTCTTCTCTCTAAAATCAGAATATTTACTCTCTAAAATCTTATCAGACTTTCTCTCTAAAATTTATATCACCTGTATGTCTCTCGTCAAGAATTTGAATACGTAGGAAACAATTTCCAAATAAATTTTTAATTTTTACTTTTAAAAATTATTATCCCAAGATCATTCTCATAATTTAGCATAATCAAAAATTAAATAAATTATATTATATACCTTGTGCTGCTATTGTAGACAAATGGAGAATTTTTTTTTATTCTCGATGAAGGCTTTTCTTTCCTCCCCGATCTTCCTCCCTATGACCCTCGTGACACCCCCCAAAATTAGGTATACATCACCCATCTTGGGTCGCCGATACATGGTACAAAATTCAAATACAATTTATTAATACAACTGCCGTGGTACAATACGACAAAACATAACTGTGAGTTTGAATACAATTATTGTCTACTAGAGATTATACAAACTCAAAAGGAGTCCTCATTACAATTATTAACACACTATTTCACGTAATAATGAGGACTACTAATGCTATCCTCCTCGACCGCCACCCGCTCCTCGACTAGTCCTCGCTATGTTCTCATTTCAAGAGAACAAAGGAAAGAAAAGGGTGAGCTCAACTAGCCCAAGAAGAAATATTATGACTAAGATAATGCGTAATAAATTATCGTTAGCCTTCAACAAGTTGTTAAACCGATAAAATATAACAACATCAAGTTTAACTACAAATGAAACAAGCAATCCATTAAAAGAGTCAAGTAGAGAATAAAATCTACTATCTTTATGATTTAAAAGGTTTTTCATGACTTTTATCGCTTGACTCAAATTTTAATAAATAATCCACATCATCAAATCACCCCGCACTACTACCAAGGATATTCTTTAGTATCACGACCACAAATTATCCATGCACTACAAACCAAGGACATTCGTGGTATTCATTAATGGTCATGATCATGCCAACAACTCGTTCCATCAATGCACTACAAAAAGCCAATGATAACTTTTACCACATCATTTGTAACATTACTACCATGATTACACCAATAATCCTCGTCATAATCATACCAAGTCCATCTATGCACCACAAAAGCCACGATGACTTTCAACATAATATAAAAATATGAGGATGATGACAATGATATAAGAATTCAATAAAACAAGTTCAAGAATTAATTTATCCAGAACTAATAATGTTCAAATTGTCAACATGATATCGCTTTGTAGAGTAAAATTCAAGAATGATCGTAAGAATATTTTCATGAAAGATATCGATGAAACGCAAATATCAAGGATATTCTACTAATTTCATGGAGTATAGAAGTCAAAACTTTAACCAACCGAGTATAATAAAGAATGGAATAACAAAAGAAATCACCATGCATGCGATTCGACAGATAGGTTACTCCACCGTAATAATAATAACGGAACCAAAGTTAGGCAAAATTTGCAATCGATGGTGATGTTCCAATGTATCAATAAAGATTTTAACCAGTCCTGTAAAACACACGCATGTGATGTTCCAATAGAATAATAATTAAGACGGAACCAGTCCTGTAAAAAACACAAACAGGATGTTCCAATGTATCAATAGAAGAATGTCACCAAGTATAGGTAAACCGTGATACAAAAGTTATTCCAATGTAATAATAAGCAATGGAATAACAACAATTTCTTCATGAATAAGAAAGAATAACACCCTTTACATTAGTAGTAGATTGAATATCGCAGAGAGTGTAGTAATGTAATACTCTTTTTCTTTCTCTCTTATTCTCTTTATACTTTCTCTCTATAGCTTGAATGAATTCGTGAAAAATAATGAAGCACTAGGCCTCTATTTATAGAAGATTTCTAGCTTAGCACTTGAAATGTGAAAAGGCAAGTGGCTCGACGAATCGTGATGTGAAAAGAAAAGTGGTTCGACGCTCAGAATGTGAAACGACAATTGGTTCTGATCACCGTAATATGAAATGACAAGTGGTTCGACGTCTGCAAAGCAAAGGTAGTTATTATCGACGAAGGTAATTACTATCGACGAAGAGACTTTAGATGATGACATATGGGCCCCCCCATAAAATAACCAAACTTACCACAAACGCCTCATAATAGACTTTTATATACATCAAGGATTGAATAAATATTACCACAAATCATTTTATTTTTAATCAACACATATTTAATCTTTCAACAATTATTAATCATTTATAACTTGTCGCCTCAATTATTGATTTAATAATATAATATATTATATGATGATAATATCAGGACAATAATTGAATCAATAATATAAGAGATATGATGCAAAGAATTATCGTAGCAATAATTGAGTATAGTCGGAGTGACTTCACGAAGATCAATAATCAATACCGCAGCTAATATGCAACCACGCCAGACATCGCATTTTTACTACCGGGTAGTTCAACAGCTTTTAATTCAGAAACACCTCCGCCGTTATTTTCATAAAGTATTTTTGTCGTTGTCTCAATCCGGCAATAATTCCGCCAGGGTCCACTAATGATTATGCCGCCGCATTTAATATTCCCCGATAAAAAGAATATTCCCCACCAAACGTAATATTTTATAACAACTTACTTACTTTGCAAAATTTATAAATATTACCCACAACTATAACATTATATCAAATTTACTCCATAATATTCAAAAATAATATTTATAGAAAATTCATCTTTATTTATAAAAGTCAGTCTTACAACCTCCCTTCTTAAGAAATTTCACCAACTTAGGGTATGTACCGGTATGTCAAAGAGGTAAGGATGCCTTGATTTCATTTCGCATTCTAACTCCCAAGTCATTTCTCAACATCGTGGTTTCTCCACAAAACTTCGACTTGAGGTATAACCTCGAGCGTAGAATATGTTCCTTCTTATCCAAGATTTGAACAGAACCTTTTCATACGCCAAATCTTCCGCTATTTCGTCCTGCTCTAACTCAATAATGTGGTTCGGTCTTTCACATATTTACGTAATATGGATATGTGAAAACGCTATGAACACGAGACATACTTCAGCAGAAAGCGAGTCTATAGCCACAGCTCCTACTCGATCGAGGATTAAAATGGGCCGATGAATCGAGGATCGAGTTTTTCTCTTTCCAAATCTCAGAACTCCTTTCCATGGAGCAACACGCAACAACACATGATCTCCTATATCAAATTTCACGCCCTTCGATGAAGATCAAGATAACTCTTTGTCGATCTTGTGAGGTTTTTTATACGCTGCTTTGATCGCTTGAATCTTTTTCGAGGCAAACGACTAACTCCAAATCCCAACAACGTTGTTTCACCCACCTCATCCCAAAGATACCGAGAACGACACTTTCTTCCATACAACGCTCAATGGAGCCATGTCAATACTTGCTTGATAACCGCTGTTGTAGGAAAACTCCACCAATGGTAAGAACTTGTCCCAACTTCCTTGAAATCAAGGACACAAAGTCTTAATAGATCTTCAAGAGTTTGAATAGTCCGATCGTCTGTCTGTCTTCGAGGATGATATGCCGAGCTAAATCAGAGTCCGCGCTCATAGCTTTTTGCAAACTAACCCAAAATCGTGAAGTGAATCTCGGGTCTCGATCAAAAACTATGGATACCGGTAGATACCATGCGCCCTTACAACCTCGCTTATGTACATACGAGAAAGACGCTCAAGTGTATAAGTTTTTCGAGAGGTAAGAAATGAGCGACTTTGGTCAATCTATCAACAATGACCTAAATCGCATCTATGCCTTGAGAAACCGTAGGGAAGACCCAGAACGAAATCCATGGTAATGTGCTCCCACTTCCATTCTAGAATTTCAAGTGGTTGCAATGGACCTTTTGGTACTTGATGCCCGCTTAACTCGCTGACAAGTTAGACACCTTGAGATAAACAACGTTATCTCTCTCTTCATATTGCTTTACCAAAATGTACGACTTAATATCATGATACATTTTGGTACTCCTGTGATGGATTGCAAACGTGTTGTGGGCCTCCATCATGATTTTATACTTTAAATCAGTTCTGTTAGAACACAAAGTCCTGAGTCGACTCAAGTATTCCTTCTTCATCGATTCTTACTTCCTAAGATAGCACCTTCTTGCACTTTCTTCCTCATACGATCACCCCTGTGTCTCAGAATTTGAGTAGCTTTAACTTTATCGATTAAAGCTCTGCTTCTACTCAGATATTCGCCATCATCACATGGGTCCCCTCGAGTCTTTAACTCTATCTCCATCCTTGCAAGTCACACAAAATGGGCCTCATATGACAATATCGCACTCAGCATTGCATATGATCTTCTACTCAATGCGCCGCCTACCACGCTCGCTTTTCCGTGATGGTATTGATGGTATGATCATAATCTTCAATAGCTTCAAGCCAACGCCGTTGTCGCATGTTCAGGCCTTTTGAGTAAAGAAATATTTGAGGCTTTTATGATCCGTGAAGATTCCACCTTCTCCCCATATAAGTAATGCCTCCAAATCTTTGGGCGCGAAGATAACAAATGCTAACTCTAGATCATGAGTAGGATAATTCCTCTCATATTCTTTGAGTCATGTCTTGAGGCATAGGCTATGACTTTTCCATGTTGCATGAGAACACATTCCAACCCTTTCGCCCAAGCATCATCAGAGATGACAAATCCTCCGAGCCGATGGTATCACGTAATAGGTGCCGAAATGAGTCTCCTCTCGAGTTCTTGAAAACTCTTCTCACATTCTTCGCTTCCAACCGAACTTTGTATCTTTTCGAGTCACTTAAGTTAATGGAGTAGCGATTCGAGAAAATTCTTCTACGAATCTCCGATAATAACCAAATTTTCCGAGAAAGCTACGATTTCGGCTCATCGATTTAGGTTGCTCCTACTTTTGAATTGCTTCAACCTTTGGCTGGTCAATGATATTCTATGACTTGATACTACGTGCTCAAGGAATGCTACTTCTCAAGACATGTAATTCGATTTCTTCAATCTCGCATAAAGCTCAGATTCACGGCTTTTGGAGTGTCGCCTCAAGTGTTGCTCATGATCTTCACGACTTTTGGAATAAATAAGGATGTCATCAATAAAGACGACCACAAAGTGATCCAAATATTCCTTGAATACTCTTGCTTCATCATATCCATGAAGGCAAAGCAGAGAATTAGTCAATCCAAAGGATACGACTAAAAAATCATAATGTCCGCATCGAGTTTTGAAAGCCGCCTTTGAATGTCATCTGCTCTAATCTTCAATCGGTGATATCCGAAAAGAAGATCAATCTTTGAAAAGAATTTGGATCCTTGCAATCGGGTCAAACAAAAGTCATCAATACGGCAATGGATACCTATTTTGATGGTGACATGATTCAACTCCCGATAATCAATACAAAGTCGATACTCCCATCTTTCTTCTTCACGAATAGAACAGAGCACCCCAAGGAGAAGTACTAGGACTTATAAAGCCAATGTCTAACAATTCCTCGCAGCTTGGGTCTTTAACTCCCTCAAGTTCAATAGAAGCCATTCGACATGGGCTTTTGGAAATGGGTTTTGTACCGTTCAAGGTCGATACAAAATTCGGCCACGCCAAAGGGGTATGTAAGGCCCTAACTTTTATAAATGAAGATTTAATTTTTCCTATTTATTATTTTGAAATAGTAAGGGTTGATTTGATTAATGTGGTTAGTTATGGGTAAAATGCGCAAATATTTCAAATAAGCAAGTGGTTATAAAATATTCATTGTTGTTTGGGAATATTCGTTTTGGTCGTGGAATATTCTTTCGCCGCTTGGGAATATTCGTATTTACCACGCAGCTTTTTGTGGGCCCCATAACGGAAAGCGATTGATGAAGAAAATGACAAGTATAAGTTGTTTATAAATAATTCGCCAGAGTTTGTTACCAAGTATCACATCGAATATCCGGTGGTTAAAACACAAGAATACGCTTGTCAAGACAAGAAGATACCAGTATTGCACCAATTATTGATTCTTACGTAAGAAGGCACTACTCAATAACTCAGTATATGAGAGTTACCGCTCAAAGATTTTATTTTATCGATTCAATAATTGTCATAATTGATATTTTATATTATCGTTGTTTCAATAATTGTCACTACATAGTATTTTCCATTATCGGCTAATAATTCATATTATCTCAATAATATTATTAGAAAACATTATTGGCAATGTCTAGAAAGTTTTGTCTAAGGAGAGGTTTGGTCACCTAATCAAGGCTACGCCAAGAAGGAGAAATTTTATCGAAAAGTCCCATCTTTCCCGAACCGTTTTCAATTCAATATCAGGATTCTCAGAATGTTATTTGTGAATAATTAATTATTGATTTATATGATGAGTAAAATATTAATTTTATGTAGATATAGATGGAGAAAATTTTTTAAAGTGACAATTGTTAAAAATTGATATTTTATCTTTTCCTGATAAAATAATATTTTATTATATTATTATAATGTAATAAAGTTGATGATATTTTTACAATGAATGTGGGATATATGAGTATATGAGGAGAAAGAGTATTTTGTTGCATTAAATGATCAACACATGTTTTGTGTGTTTGCGACCTCATTTCTTTACCGAAATTTGACTATAAACAAAAAATCGTCTGATGTAGATTTCTGGCCAATTTCTCGCTTGGAATTTGGAAAAACTTTCTTCTCGAAAAGTTGTAGAAAATTGAATTTCCTATAAAAGTCATGAGATTCAATTTTCTGATAAAAAGGCTATTTATTATGAATTATTTAAGTTCTAAAGTTCGAAATAATTAATTTTTGTAAGTTTAAAATATTTTAAATCACAAAACGTTTTTGGCAAGTTTGGCAATATGTATTTATATGTTTGGATCAATGAGGGTGTGCGTAAGAATTTATAATATATATATTATTATTATATTAAATTTTCTACTTCGTATTCTAAGCAATTTCCTATAAATAGGTGCTTATGTTAGAATTGAAAATCACACCGTAATATTTCTCTACGTAAAGAATATTCCACCACCAAACGAATATTCCCTAATAACAATGAATATTTTATAACCATCATGTATTTTTGAAAAAAATCATATATCACCCTTAACTTTTTTTTTTTTTATCAATTTAACCATTTACCGAATAGTAATTTTAAGAAAATTGAATACTTTTATTTCATAAAATTCGGTCTTACAAATGCCTTTTGATGGTACAAAGATTCAATAAGTACATTGTCGCTTTCTAGTGCATAACCCCAAAAGGAAATAAAAAAGTAGAAAACTCATCAAAGACCTTTACCATATCCAAAAGAGTCATGTTTCTTCTTTCTTCGCCACACCATTTTGCTGGGTGTACCTTTAGTAGTCAATTCAGATATAATTCTATATTAGATAAGTAATCTTTGAATTCCCAAGAAGGTATTCACCTCCTCGATCCGATCAAGGGCCTTTATGTGTTTACCTCGATAAATTGTTTATTCGCCTCAAATTTTTTGAATTTTTCAAATGCTTCGACTTTCGATGCATAAAGTAAACATAACCAAATCTTGAGTAATCATCAAGAAAGGAGATGAAATACTCAAACCCTTCTCGTGTTCTGATATTCATAGACCACATGTATAAATTTTTCTTATATCTTTCGATGTGAAATTGGGGTGTTACAATTTACTTGATAATTTATCTTTAATCTAATGCATAAAATCGGAGGGCCATTGTGTCAATAATTTTTGAAGTCTTTTGGCATTCAAAATGTCCTTAAACTTTTATTAAGGCCTTTAATTTGTGCCGCTTGACTTCCAAAATGCGCTTAAACTTTTATAGTAATTTTTGTTTTATTCTTATAACTTCAATTTTACTTATCTTCATTTTGTAACTTGTAAATGTATCTTACTAAAAATCTTAAACTTTTAACTTTATTGAATTCTTTCAAAATTAAAATTTTAATGTTTAAAATTAAAAATTTGCATATAAATTACACGCAGAATACATAATGCCATGTGTCCTGTAAGCTTTGTTAAGTCTAATGATCAACCACTAATTAGATTATATACCGATGGTGTATATATAAGTAATGTTAAAATTATGACACAACATTAAAATAAAAGTATTTTTGCAAATAAAGTTGAGATTAGAATAATTAGCTTACTTAGATATATAAAATACAATAAAACTAATCACGTAGAGAGAGAGAGATAAACTTTTTTTCCTTGATAATAATATATTTGAGGATACATCCCGCAAACATAAAAAGATGATCAACCACTAATTAGTCCAATCAAATTTTTGGTCCATATATCATGCTTATTTTCAAAGATAATAAAACCATCGTGCTTTACTAGCCAATACGTGATATACCCCTTTGAAACGAAGTTTTTAAAGACATCAAAACTTTGTTTTGTGTTCCCCACCAAAAATGGCGTAAAAAAAGAGTACGTACCACCAAAAATATTAGGATGAAATGACCACATGAATTTTGTATATAATATAGGTTATGATAACCTAGATCATTATCTCCAGAGGCGCAATGAATTCGCAATCTACCTCGAGGATTCCATCCATGACATGAACCTCGATTAAGGGCATTTTCATGTTAGAAAAATAGCAAGGAGGGAAAAAAGAAAGAGACATTTCATCGTGATAAATACTACAATATTTTGCGCTCAATGATAAAGTTATGATTTTTATTGATTCATCAAGATTTGATTTATATAGAGATCGAGAGCGAAAATGGTAACTTCATGATTACGTAGATTTGATACTTGAACGTTAAAATATAAAAAAAATCATAACTAACTTATTCATAACAAATTATAGGCCTAAATATGGATTAATACTTTTTAACATGAACTTTTAATATTTTTTTACTTTGTACAATATTTCAAAGGTAAATTACACCTAATTCTCAATGTATTTGGAATTTTTTTTTTTTTTTTTAGCAAGGCAAAAATGTTATCGATCGAAAAAACTATTAATACAAAAGACTTGTAAAAAATTACATAACGTCGAATCTCCCTACATCAAAATTCATGTCCAACCCAAAGAAGAGGAAAACACTACCCCGACTATAGTTGATATATGGTGCAAAATGAGAAGATTTGTATATAACACCTTAATTTCACATCGAAAAATATGATAAAATTTTGTCTCAGATATAAAAAATTAAGTTACTAACAATAAGACATTCAAGTCATGATTTTTTTGGTGAATGTAAATTTATGGGGGAGTTTGTAACACATCAATCCCACATCGAAAGATATCTCAAAAATTTGTCTATGTATAAAGAATTGTTATTAACAATAGTGCTCCTCAAATTCCGTAATATATGACGCTTTTAGAGTTGTGCACAAGAATTAAAAAATATGATTGTAAAGCATTAAATATAGTATCAATTGTCTATAATACCATTAAAATCTCATTTATTACCATACTTATCTCATACTCTCTCTTATCTATAACATTTTTTCATGAGGGATAATTAATTCTCCTAAATTTTCTAAAACGTCAAATAATTTGGGACAAATAAAATCACCTAATTAAACGCTATATATTATGGGATGGGGGAGTATATTCAAGTTACGACTTTTTGGATAAGTATGTGGTAGACTAAGATGGCCCAAGAATATACTATCAAGTTAGAGGTTTAAGATCTTATTTGATGGATTTGATTTGACCTTATATTTATTCCTAACTTTGAGTTGCTTTTAGTTTACAAAATTTGGTTATGGTTCTATTTAAAAACTAAACCCACATTACCTAAAAAATTTCAAATTTCAAAATTTAAATTTGGTTATGGTTTGGTTATGGTTTCAAATTTCAAGTTTAGCATTATTATGATCTAATTAAATACATTATTTATGATATTTAATTTCTATATTCATTCTCCTTCTTTCGATAATGTTTTTATACATTTTTCTCTCTAAAATTTTTATGTACATTTAAACTTCTTCTCTAAAATCAGAATATTTACTCTCTAAAATCTTATCAGCACTTTCTCTCTAAAATTTATACGCCTCAGATGTCTCTCGCTTCCTCAAATTTGAATACGTAGGAAACAATTTTCAAATAACTTTTAATTTTAATTTTAAAAATTATTATCCCAAGATCTTTCTCATAATTTAGCATAATCAAAAATTAAATAAATTATATTACATACCTTGTGCTCTCATTGTAGCACAATGGAGAATATTTTTTTTATTCGATGAAGGCTTTTCTTCCTCCCCGATCTTCCTCCCTATGACCCTTATTTTGATATTACGATTTTTTTTTGAGTATGGGCTCAAAATATCGCAAAGTGATATAATATATGTAGTCCTCAACTCCCTCGATATTTATCAAGATAATTTGAAAACTTATCTCGATATATTTTATCCTCGCTATTTTGTTACATCTTAATAAGGGCTAAAGTGGGGATCAAGTAGATTCTACAATTCTAGGTCCAATATAATACTAATTTCTCGATTAACTCTTTAATCAATTAGAATTATATTAATTATAACTAATTCCACTAAATAGTTATAATTGCATTCTAGAATTAATAGAATTAAAATTAATTAATTAAATCCTTCCACTATTAGTATCTTGCAAAAATATACTCCTCTACAATAATATCCATAAACGCTGTAGAATAAAGTCATAACACACTTTTGCTATCGCTATATCCTCGACTACATAATTTATACACTTTTGATCACACATTAATTTAATAAATTAAATTAATACTTTAGTAATTTGAATTACTAAAATACTTGGCCAAGATTCTCGTGATCAACCAATAAATTATACCAAGGGGATATTATAATTTAATCAGAGAATTTCATCTTGAAAAATACATGTTCCTAATTTCATAACATATATCACCCAACATATCGAGGTATTGATTGTATTTAAAATCTCATTCTTTAATATATTAAAGTGACATACATTATAAAATTAAGTTCATTATTCTCTCGTGATTAAGAGTAATTGCACATTAATAGTAATTGAAAAATTATTTATAATAATGATTTTAACAAATAATTTTTCGCAACGATCCAGCTTCTATGTATTTCAAAAATACACCAATACACTAGATTAAAGTCTTCACTTTACATGACTAAGACAAATCATCCAATCAATCAGACATAAATATACTAGTAATGGTTTATCCATTTCCATCTAAGATTGAGAATAATATATTTTTTAATTATACATAATATATAATTTATGTCTTCTCAGATATGACACTCCTTCATATACATAAATTATAAAATGTATAATTATGGACAAAATTTATGACACATTTCATTATGCAAAATTAAATTAAATTTTATTATTAAAATAATAAAATAAATATCAACATTGGGTTTTTCCGGCTTAAACCTTACAATCTCCCACTAGCCCTAAACCCAATTTACCATATGTCTAATACCCATTCCTCAAGATGAAAATCAAAAACTTTAGAAGATCACAAGGTCTTTGTAAAAGGATCAGCCAAATTTTAACACTGGATAATACTCCCACATCATAATCAATAAGCAATATATCATCCACATAAAGAACTAAGAATACCACCACCCCATCTTTTATTCTTCTTGTACACACAAGATTCTTCTAGATTTTGTTCAAAACTATAAGAATATTTGATCGCTTGATCAAACCTTATATTCCAAACTCGATGTTTGCTTAAGTCCATAAATGGACTTTTTGCAACTTGCATACCATATTTTCGGGCCTTTAACTATAAAACCATCAGTCGCTTCATATAGATTTCTTCATCAAGATATCTATTAAGAAAAGCAAATTTGACATCTATTTGCCGATCTCGTAATCGAGATGAGCCGCAATGGATAAGAGTATTCTCGATAGATTTAAGCATACATCGGTGAAAAGGTTTTCTCATAATCGATACCTTCTTTTTGAGTAAAACCTTTTGCTACCAATCGTGCTTTTTTAAAGGTTTCTACCTTTACATCTACTCCTCTTTTCTTTTGTAGACCCACTTGCACCCTCTATAGGTTTTACCCCATTAGGTGCTTCTACAAGTTCCCATACTTTATTTGAGTACATGGAATCCATTTCTAGTTTCATAGCTATGTGCCAAGAATTGATGCATCTACATCATTAATAGCTTCAAAGAAGTTAGAGGATCCCACTCTACTTCTTCCGTAATAACATCATAAGTTTCTCCAAGAAGTGAAAGTCTCTCAGAGGCCTCGATACTCTCCCACTACGATGAAGCTCCGTATTAGAAGAATCCAAGTTGTTAGATTGTGGCAATTCATCCAAGTCTTGTGGTGGATTAATTGATTGAGTAATTGTTGTACTTGACATTTCTTCTAAGACAATTTACTACTCGACTTCAGATCCATTATGTAGTCATTTTTCGTAAAAACCGATTTGCGCTTAACAAATACTTTCTCGTCTAAAGGACTATAAAATAGACCACCTCTAGTTCATTTTGATATCCTACAAATAAACATTCTTTTGTTCTTGTACTTTAATTTATCTTAGTCTCTGCCTTTCCTTTTCAGATGCAAGGTGTGTGCCCCATATATGAATACGGTGCAACATCGGCTTTCGCCACTCCACAATTCTCTAGAGTTAAAGGAATGACTTTGATGGTACAAAGATTCAATAAGTACATTGTCGCTTCTAGTATAACCCCAAAAGGAAATAAAAAGTAGAAAACTCATCATGTACCTTTACCATATCCAAAAGAGTCATGTTTTTTCTTTCTCACACACCATTTTGTCGGTGTACCCTATGCAAATAATTCAGATATAATTCCTATATTAGATAAGTAATCTTTGAATTCCCAAGAAGGTATTCACCTCCCCGATCCGATCAAGAGCCTTTATGTGTTTACCTCTCGATCGCTTTTCTATCATCAAATTTTTTGAATTTTTCAAATGCTTCGCTTTTCGATGCATAAAGTAAATATAACCAAATCTTGAGTAATCATCAAGAAGGTGATGAAATACTCAAACCTTTCTCGTGTTCTGATATTCATAAGACCACATAAACAAATTTTTTTCATATCTTTCATGTGAAACTAGTGTTATAATTTACTTGGTAATTTATCTTTAATCTAATACATAAATCCTGAGAGTCATTGTGTCAATAATTTTGAAGTCTTTTCGCATTCAAAATGTCCTTAAACTTTTATTAAGGCCTTTAATTTGTGCCGCTTTGGCTTCCAAAAATGCGCTTAAACTTTTATAGTATTTTTTTGTTATATTCTTATAACTTCAATTTTACTTATCTTCATTTTGTAACTTGTAAATGTATCTTACTAAAAATCTTAAACTTTTAACTTTATAGAATTGTTTTTCAAAATTAAAATTTTAATGTTTAAGATTAAAATTTTGTATATAAATTACATGTGTAACACATGTGCATGTCCTAGAAGTTTAGTCAAGTCTAATGATCAACCACTAATTAGATTATATACCGATGGTGTATATATAAGTAATGTTAAAATTATGACACAACATTAAAATAAAAGTATTTTTGCACATAAAGTTGAGATTAAAATAATTAGCTTACTTAGATATATAAAATACAATAAAACCAATCGCATGTAGAGAGAGACATAAACTTTTTTTTCCTCGATAATAATATATTTGAGGATACATGTCGCAAAACATAAAAAGATGATCAACCACTAATTAGTCCAATCAAATTTTTTGGTCCATATATCATGCTTATTTTCAAAGATAATAAAACCATCGACTTTACTAGCCAATACGATATACCCCTTGAAACGAAGTTTTTAAAGACATCAAAACTCTTGTTTTGTGTTCCCCACCAAAATATTAGGATGAAATGACCACATGAATTCTTGCATATAATATAGGTTATGATAACCTAGATCATTATCTCCAGAGGCTTAATGAATTCGCAAATCTACCTTAAGGGATTCCATCCATGACATGAACCTCGATTTAAGGGGCATTTCATGTTAGAAAAAATAGCAAGGAGGGAAAAAGAAAGAGACTTTTCATCGTGATAAATACTATAATATTTTGCGCTCTCCGAATGATAAAGTTATAATTTCTATCGATTCATCAAGATTGATTTATATAGAGATCGAGAGCGTAAAAATGATAACTTCATGATTATGTAGATTTGATACTTGAACGTTAAAATATAAAAAATCATAACTAATTTATTCATAATAAATTATAGGCCTAAATATGGATTAATACTTTTTATCATGAACTTTTAATATTTTTTTACTTTGTACAATATTTCAAAGGCAAATTACACCTAATTCTCGAATGTATTTGGAATTTTTTTTCTTTTTTTTTAGCAAGGCAAAATGTTATCGATCAAAAAACTATTAATACAAAAGACTTGTCAAAAATGTAAAAATTACATAACGCCTAAATTTCCCTACATCAAAATTCATGTCCAATGTAAGAATAAAACACTACCCCGAATTATAGTTGATATATATGGTGCAAAATGAGAAGCTTTGTATATAATAGCTTAATTTCACATCGAAAAATATAATAACATTTTGTTCAGATATAAAAAAATTAAGTTATTAACAATAAGACATTCAAGTTATGACTTTTTCATTGAACAAAAATTTAAGTGGGGAGTTTGTAACACATCAATCCTACATCGAAAGATATCTCAAAAAATTTTGTATGTATATAAAGAATTGTTACTAACATTAGTACTCCCATCCGTCCCCATAATATACGACGCTTTAAAGTTGTGCAAAAGAATTAAAAAAATGATTGAAAACATTAAATATAGTATCAATTGTCTATATTATTTTGGATAAGTATGTAGATTAAGATGACCCAATAAGATACTATTGAGTCGAGGTTTAATTAAGATATTATTTGGATGGATTTGATTCGATTCGTATTTGAAATTTGACCCAGATTTTTCCTACTTCTAAATCCGCTTTTTAGTTTACAAAATTTGGTTATGGTTCCATTTATAAACTAAAATCACATTACCTTAACGCCTGCTTTTAGTTTTGAATGTAAAAGAAAAGAATAGAAAACTTGAAGTTTTCCTTTATATTGTTTCTAAGTTTTAATAGAAAAGAATATAAAATTTAAAATCGAGGACATGAGTTATAATTTAAAATTTATTATATTAAAAGTTGAGAATAATATGGGAATTATAAAATATTACTTATTCAAATTTCTTTTTCCATTCAAATCAAAGCAATTTTTGATTTTAAAACTTTAAGAAAAGTGGCAAAGTTTTCTATTCATTTCTTTTCTTTTCCTTTTGTTAAAAACTCGTAAATATAAGAATTAGAAAGAAAATTTAAATTTTCCGGCCCATTTCTTTTCTTTTTTGTCCATTTTAAAACTCGTAAACAGAGCGTAAAATTTCAAATTTCAAGTTTCAAATTTGGTTATGGTTTCAAATTTCAAGTTTAATATTATTATGGTCCAATTAAATACATTATTTATGATATTTAATTTATATATTCATTCACCTTCTTTCCATAATGTTTTATACATTTTTCTCTCTAAAAATTTTATGCACATTTAAACTTCCTCTCTCTAAAATCAGAATATAATCACATAATATTATTTTTTTTTGGGGGTGAGAGTGGGGGGTAAGGGTGTATACATAATCACATAATATTATTTTTTTTTTGATGAGGTGGGTGGGTGGTGGGGTGGGGTGGGGTGGGGTGAAGGGGGCGCTGGGGGGGGTGAAGGGGTGGGGTGAGCGGGTGGGTGGGGGTGGGATAAAGGTGTATACATAATCACATAATATTATTTTTTGGGGGTGGGGGGGGTAAGGGGTATACATAATCACATAATATTATTTTTTTTGGGTGAGGGGAAGGTGGGGTGGGGTGGGGGGGGGGTGGGGGGTGGGGGGTGTGGGGTGTATACACAATCACATAATATTTTTTTTTGGGGGGGTGCGTGCGGGCGTGGGGGGTGGGGTGAGGTGGGGTGGGGGTGGGGTGGGGTGGGTGGTCGAGCTTTAATATGTAAATATGGATGAAAATAACTTTTGATTTGTATTTGGAATAAAATATGTGTCAAAAAATGGTTAATGTGGTTGAAACTATATTTCTTTTTAAAAATATGATTTCAAACTTTAACCAACCCAAATAAATAAAAAACAGCTAACCAACCCATTTGGTTTCAAAGTAATACGGGTTAACCCGATAATTAACCAACTATATTGCTAAGTCTAGCTACAATGGATTTGGTGCAACACAATCCACGCACTCATTTAATAATGTCCTTCACCGCTTAACTTTCAAGCATAAATTCTTCATTTATTTTATATCTACCGCATCAAAATAATGGAAACATCCATTCATTCTTCCTGTGACTTCAACCTCACACGCATAAAACTTGTCTCAATCTATGTACTAGGCTCACTTACAATAAATTTCACTTAACTAAAATTACATATATATTTTTAGGTTAATTATATTAAACCTCGAATATACATTCTTTTACTATTCGTACTCGATGTTTAAACGCCACATCCTCGCTATTTAAGTATCATAGTAAGAAGCATAACGAATTCTTCAATCAATTTGTTCATCGTAAAATGGTCCCGTGTCACAATTTAAATGGTCAAAATTACAAAAGGGTTAGTTATGCTTACTTAACTGTATTTGGGGTATGGATGGGAGCGCTTAAATATAAGGGTACGAATGGTAAAAGGTGTATACTTCGGGTTATTATACAATTAACCCTATTTTTTTTTTTTCTACTTTTGCATATTTTAATAACTCGACACGCGTTATAATGAATCTTACAAAATTACAAGAATTATAGATCCTAATCTACTACCTAACCACAATCTCCTTCCTTTATCTTTACTTTCCTGATACTTTCGATCATACCGCTTTATCCGAAAAATTTTATTAGAATGCAAGAGTGAGAAACAAATCATAACTAACTTATTCATAATAAATTATAGGCCTAAATATGGATTAATACTTTTTAACATGAACTTTTAATATTTTTTTACTTTGTACAATATTTCAATGCAAATTACACCTAATTCTCAATGTATTTGAATTTTTTTTTTTTTTTTAGCAAGGCAAAAATGTTATTGACTGAAAAAACTATTAATACAAAAGACTTGCTGAAAACAAAAAAATTACATAACGTCGAAATCTCCCTACATCAAAATTCATGTCCAACCCAAAGAAGAGGAAAAACACTACCCCGACTATAGTTGATATATGGTGCAAAATGAGAAGATTTGTATATAACACCTTAATTTTACATCGAAAAATATGATAAAATTTTGTCTGTATATAAAAAATTAAGTTACTAACAATAGTACATTCAAGTCATGATTTTTTGGTGAATGTAAATTTAAGTGGGAGTTTGTAACACATCAATCCCACATCGAAAAGATATCTCAAAAATTTGTCTATGTATAAAGAATTGTTACTAACAATAGTGCTCCTCAAATTCCGTAATATATGACGCTTTAGAGTTGTACGTAATAATTAAAAAATGATTGAAAAGTATTAAATATAGTATCAATTGTCTATAATACCCTTAAAATTCCATTTATTACCATACTTATCTCATACTCTCTCATCTGTAATATTTTTCCATGAATAATAATTTTAGAAAGATTGTAATTAATTCTCTTAGATTTTTTAAAACGTCAAATAATTTGGGACAAATAAAATCACCTAATTAAAACGCTATATATTATGGGATGGAGGGAGTATATTCAAGTTACGCAATTTTGGATAAGTATGTGGTAGATCAAGATGGTCCAAGAATATACTATCGGTCGAGGTTTAAGATCTTATTTGATGGATTTGATTTGACCCGATATTTATTCTTGACTCGAGTTGCTTTTAGTTTACAAAATTTGGTTATGGTTCTATTTAAAAATTAAACCCACATTACCTAAAAATTTCAAATTTCAAATTTCAAATTTGGTTATGGTTTGGTTATGGTTTCAAATTTCAAGTTTAGCATTATTATGATCTAATTAAATACATTATTTATGATATTTAATTTCTATATTCATTCTCCTTCTTTCGATAATGTTTTTATACATTTTCTCTAAAAAATTTTATGTACATTTAAACTTCTTCTCTAAAAATCAGAATATTTACTCTCTAAAATTTATACTACCAGTATGTCTCTCGTCAAGAAATTTGAATATGTAGGAAATAATTTCCAAATAAATTTTAAATTTTACTTTTAAAAATTATTATCCCAAGATCTTTCTCATAATTTAGCATAATCAAAAATTAAATAAATTATATTACATACCTTGTGCTCTGGCAGTTGTAGACAATGGAGAATTTTTTTTTTTTTATTCCTCGATGAAGGCTTTTTTTCCTCCCCGATCTTCCTCCTTATGACCTTTCGTGACACCCCAAAATTAGGTATACATCACCCATCTTGGGTCGCCGATACATGGTACAAAAATTCAAATATAATTTATTAATACAACTGCCGTGGTACAATACGACAAAAACATAACTCGTGAGTTTGAATACAATTATTGTCTACTAGAGATTATACAAACTCAAAAGGAGTCCTCATTACAATTATTAACACACTATTTCACGTAATAGTGAGGACTACTAATGCTATCCTTCCTGACCGCCACCCGCTCCCCGACTAGTCCCCTCGCTATGTTCTCATTTCCTCAAGAGAATAAAGGAAAGAAAGGGTGAGCTCAACTAACCCAAAGAAGAAATATTATGACTAAGATAATGCGTAATAAATTATCGTTAGCCTTCAACAAAGGTTAAACCGATAAAATATAACAACATCAAGTTTAACTACAAATGAACAAACAATCCATTAAAAGAGTCAAGAGAGAATAAAATCTACTATCTTTTATGATTTAAAAGGTTTTTCATGACTTTTATCGCTTGACTCAAATTTTAATAAATAATCCACATCATCAAATCACCCCCGCACTACTACCAAGGATATCCTTTAGTATCACGACCACAAATTATCCATGCACTACATACCAAGGACATTCGTAGGTATTCATTAATGGTCATGATCATGCCAACAACTCGTCCCATCAATGCACTACAAAGCCAATGATAACTTTTACCACATCATTTGTAACATTACTACCATGATTACACCAATAATCCTCGGTCATAATCATACCAAGTCCATCTATGCACCACAGCCATGTATGACTTTCAACATAATATAAACATGAGGATGATGACAATGATATAAGAATTCAATAAAACAAGTTCAAGAATTAATTTATCCAGAACTAATAATGTCCAAATTGTCAACATGATACGCTTTCAGAGAGTAAAATTCAAGAATGATCGTAAGAATATTTCCATGAAAAGATATCGATGAAACGCAAATATCAAGGATATTCTACTAATTTCATGGAGTATAGAAGTCAAACTTTAACCAACCGAGTATAATAAAGAATGGAATAACAAAAGAAATCACCATGCATGCGAGATTTGATAGATAGGTTACTCCACAAGAATAATAATAACGGAACCAAAGTTAGGCAAAATTTGCAATCACTGATGTTCCAACAGTAATAATAAAGATTTTAACCAGTCCTGTAAAACACATGCATAAGATGTTCCAATGTATTAATAATTAAGACGAATCTGTGTCCGCTAAAAACACACAAATAGATGTTCCAATGTATCAATAGAAGAATGTCACCAAGTATAGGTAAACCGTGATATACAAAAGTTATTCCAATGTAATAATAAGCAATGGAATAACAACAATTTTCTTCATGAATAAGAAAGAATAACACCCTTTACATTAGTAGTAGATTGAATATCGCAGAGTGTAGTAATGTAATACTCTTCTTCTTTCTCTCTATTCTCTTTATACTTTCTCTCTATAGCTTGAATGAATTCGTGAAAAATAATGAAGCACTAGGCCTCTATTTATAGAAGAATTCTAGCTTAGCACTTGAAATGTGAAAAGGAAAGTGGCTTCGACGAATCGGTGATGTGAAAAGAAAAGTGGTTTGATGCCCAGAATGTGAAACGACAATTGGTTCGACGCTCGTAATATGAAATGGCAAGTGGTTCGACGTCTGCAAAGGTAGTTACTATCGACGAAGGTAATTACTATCGATGAAGGTAATTACTATCGACGAAGGTAATTACTATCGACGAAGAGACTTTAGATGATGACATATGGGCCCCCATAAAATAACCAAACTTACCACAAACGCCTAATAATAGACTTTTTATATTCATCAAGGATCAATAAATATTACCACAAATCATTTTATTTTTAATCAACACATGTTTAATCTTTCAACAATTATTAATCATTTATAACTTGTCATCTCAATTATTGATTTAATAATATAACATATTATACGATGATACCGTGACAATAATTGAATCAATAATATAAGAGATATGATGCAAAGAATTATCGAAAGCAATAATTGAGTATAGTTGAGTGACTTCACGTAAAGATCATTAATCAATACCGTGTGCTAATATGCAACCACGCCATGACATTATCGCATTTTTTTACTACCGGGTAGTTCAATGCTTTTAATCTGAATACCTCCGCCGTTATTTTCATAAAGTATTTTTGTCGTTGTCTCAATCCGACAATAATTCCGCCAGGGGTCCACTAATGATTATGCCGCATTTATTTAATATTCCCGATAAAAAGAATATTCTCCACCAAACGTAATATTTTATAACAACTTGCTTACTTTGCAAAATTTATAAATATTACCCACAACTATAACATTATATCAAATTTACTCCATAATATTCAAAAATAATATTTATAGAAAATTCATCTTTATTTATAAAAGTCAGGGTCTTACAACCTCCCTTCTTATGAAATTTCGCCGAACTTAGGGTACGACTGGTATGTCAAGAGGTAAGGATGCCTTGATTTTATTTCAGATTCTAACTCCCAAGTCATTTCCTCAACATCGTGGTTTCTCCACAAAACTTCGACTTGAGGTATAACCTCGAGCGTAGAATATGTTCCTTCTTATCCAAGATTTGAACAGAACCTCTTCATACGCCAAATCTTCCGCTATTTTGTCCTGCTTCTAACTCAATAATGTGGTTCGGTCTTTCACATATTTACGTAATATGGATATGTGAAAAACGCTATGAACACGAGACATACTTCAAGCAGAAAAGCGAGTCTATAGCCACGCCCTCCTACCGACGAGGATTAAAATGGGCCATGAATCGAGGATCGAGTTTTTCTCTTTCCAAATCTCAGAATTCCTTTTCATGGAGCAACACGCAACAACACATGATCTCCTATATCGAATTTCACGCCCTTCGATGAAGATCAAGATAACTCTTTTGTCGATCTTGTGAGGTTTTTATACGCTGTCGGATCGCTTGAATCTTTTCCGTAGTCAAACGTATCAACTCCAATTCCCCAACAACGCTGTTTCACCCACCTCATCCCAAAGATACCGAGAACGACACTTTCTTCCATACAACGCTCAATGGAGCCATGCCAATACTTGATTGATAACTGCTGTTGTAGGAAAACTCCACCAATGGTAAGAACTTGTCCCAACTTCCCTTGAAATCAAGGACACATAGTCTTAATAGATCTTCAAGAGTTTGAATAGTCCGACTGTCCGTCCGTCTGAGGATGATATGCCGAGCTAAATCGTAAGTGTGTGCCCATAGCTTTTTGCAAACTAACCCAAAATCGTGAAGTGAATCTTGGGTCTCGATCAAAAACTATGGATATCGCAGATACCATGCAGCCTTACAACCTCATTTATGTACATACGAGCAAGACGCTCAAGTGTATAAGTTTTTCAGATAGGTAAGAAATGAGCAGACTTGGTCAATCTATCAACAATGACCCAAATCGATCTATGCCTTTGAGAAACCTTAGAAGACCCCAGAATCTAAATCCAAGGTAATGTGCTCCCACTTCCATTCTAGAATTTCAAGTGGTTGCAATGGACCTTTTGGTACTTGATGCTCCGCTTAACTCGCTGACAAGTTAGACACCTTGAGATAAACAACGCTTATCTCTCTCTTATATTGCTCCACCAAAATGTACGACTTAATATCATGATACATTTTGGTACTCCTGTGATGGATTGCAAACGTGTCAGGGCCTCCATCATGATTTTATACTTTAAATCGTGGTCGTTAGGAACAAAAAGTCCGGAGTTGACTCAAGTATTCCTTCTTCATCGATTCTTGCTTCCCAGAGATAGCACCTTCTTGCACTTTCTTCCTCATACGCATCACCTGTGTCCAGAATTTGAGCAAATTTTTAACTTTATCGATTAAAGTCGGTTCTACTCAGATATTCGCCATCATCACATGGGTCCCCGGAGTCTTTAACTCTATCTCCATCCTTTGCAAGTCACACAAAATGGGCCTTTCCGCTGACAATATCGCACTCAGATTTGATATGATCTTCACTCAATGCGCCGCCTACCACGCCGCTTTTCCGTGATGGTATCGATGGTATGATCATAATCTTTCAATAGCTTCAAGCCAACGCCGTTGTCGATGTTGAGTTCCTTTTGACTAAAGAAATATTTGAGGCTTTTATGATCCGTGAAGATCTCCACCTTCTCCCCATATAAGTAATGCCTCCAAATCTTTAGTGCGAAGATAATAAATGCTAACTCTAGATCATGAGTAGGATAATTCCTCTCATATTCTTTGAGTTATCTTGAGGCATAGGCTATGACTTTTCCATGTTGCATGAGAACACATTCCAACCCTTTTCCCAAGCATCATCAGAGATGACAAATCCTCCGAGCCGTATGGTATTGCTGTAATAGGTGCCGAAATGAGTCTCCTCTCGAAGTTCTTGAAAACACTTCTCACATTCTCGCCCAACCAAACTTTGTATCTTTTCGAGTCACCGAAGTCAATGGAGTAGCGATTCAAGAAAATTCTTTACTTAATCTCCGATAATAACCAAATTAAGCCGAGAAAGCTACGATTTCATTACACTAATTTAGGTTTCTCCCACTTTTGAATTGCTTCAACCTTTCATTGGTCAATGTGATATTCCATGACTTGATACTATTGCGTGCTCAAGGAATGCTACTTCCTCAAGACAGTAATTCAGATTTCTTCAATCTCGGCATAAAGCTTGTATTCACGGCTTTTGGAGTGTCACCTCAAGTGTTGCTTCATGATCTTCACAAATTTTTGAATAAATAAGGATGTCATCAATAAAGACGACCACAAAGTGATCCAAATATTCCTCAATACTTGGCTCATCATATCCATGAAGGCAAAGCAGGAGAATTAGTCAATCCAAAGGACATGACTATAAATTCATAATGTCCGCATCGAGTTCCGAAAGTCGCCTTTGAATGTCATCTGCTCTAATCTTCAATCGGTGATATCCGTAACTAAGATCAACCTTTGAAAAGAATTTGCCTCTTGCAACCGGGTCAAACAGTCATCAATACGCGGTAATGGATACCTATTTTGATGGTGACATGATTCAACTCCCGATAATCAATACAAAGTCACATACTCCCATCTTTCTTCTTCACGTAATGAATAGAGCACCCCAAGGAGAAGTACTAGGACGAATAAAGCCAATGTCTAATAATTCCTCGCAGCTGGGTCTTTAACTCCTCAAGTTCAATAGGCTTATTCGACATGGGGCTTTGGAAATGGGTTTTGTACCGGTTCAAGGTCGATACAAAATTCAATTTCACGCTCAGGGGGTATGTAAGGCCCTAACTTTTTATAAATGAAGATTTAATTTTTCCTATTTATTATTTTGAAATAGTAAGGGGTTGATTTGATTAATGTGGTTAGTTATGGGTAAAATGCGCAAATATTTCAAATAAGCAAGTGGTTATAAAATATTCATTGTTGCTCTGGAATATTCGCTTGGTCGTGGAATATTCTCATTGCTTCAGGAATATTCGTGACGACCACCACCAGCCTTTTGTGGGCCCCATAACTAAAGCCGATCGGATGAAGAAAACGACAAGTATAAGTTGTTTATAAATAATTACAGAAGTTGTTACCAAGTAATACCGCTGGAATATCCGGTGGTTAAAACACAAGAATAATACGCTTGTTGCACAAAGAAGAAGACACCAGATTGCATCAATTATCGATTCTTACGTAAGAAGGCACTACTCAATAATCAAGTATGAGTTACCGCTCAAGATTTTATTTTATCGATTCCTATAAAACATCGCGAGATTCAATTTTCCGATAAAAGAGCTATTTATTATGAATCATTTAAGTTCTAAAGTTCAAATAATTAATTTTGTAAGTTTAAAATATTTTAAATCACAAAACGTTTTTGGCAAGTTTGGCACACGTGTGGTCGATATGTTTGGATCAATGAGGGTGTATGTAAGAATTTATAATATATATATTATTATTATATTAAATTTTCTCTTTTATGATCTAAGCAATTTCCTATAAATAGGTGCTTAGGTTAGAATTGAAAATCACACCGTAAACTACAGATTTCTCTCTCTCTCTATATATCGAGCGATTTTTGTGAGTATTTTAGTACTTCGAGTATTGCTATACTACGCAAGTTCTTTTAGCACTATATCCAAAGATTTCAAATGTAAGTATTATTCTTTCTCGAGGTAAGGATGTTATTTCTTCTTCAGAATGATATTATTTCTTCAATATCATTACGCCAAATATCGGTCCTAATTTTTATCAAATTTGAAACTTTTCATGCCTCAAGGGGTACTATTCATGAGTTACTATTCATGAGTTACTATTCACGAGTTACTATTCACGAGTACTATTCCTCAAGCATGATGATTTTCTTGTGGAATTTCTATCTTTTGGTGCTCTGAGTTACTATTCACGATACTTATACTTATTCACGATACAACACACTATTTCACGCATATTTACACTATTCACGTAAAAATTAAATTTTCTTTTCTATGTCCAAGATTGTCTCGTTATGATTCCTATCTTTGATTGGATCTATGTTTTGGTCTTCATTCTTTAATTTTACTCCACTCGATTATTTATGAAGTATTTTTGAACCCGATTGTGTAAAGTACTAATCCTTAATATTTGTTCTTTTGTTTCACCGGATTCGCTTTTTTTAAAATATTTTTCATCATCCTCACCCCTAAATGATGATATAATCGAATATCTTTGGCCCAGAGTAAAAAGATGAATGATTTCTCGATGAATATCTTTGCCCATAAAGTAAAAGATGAACACGTGTTTAGATGAATACGACTTAATCGGGTGAATATCTTCGCCCGTAGAGTAAAGATGAATATTTGATTTATGATGTATATTGATTGATGTTACAGGATAAAATATCGATGATGGACTTTAAATTCATAGATGATAGTAGATTTCATTCTCTACTTAACTCTTCTAATGAATTGTTGTTTCACCGCAGCTTGTTGATCTAAAACTTGTCAGTTCTATCAGATTCTATCGATTTTTTCTCTCGTCAAGACTAAGGATAATTTGTTGTACATTATCTTAGTCATAATATTCTTTATCGGGCTAGTTGAGCTCACCCTTTTCCTTTTTGTTCCATTTTCTTCTCGTGAGACGAGAATATAAATGAACTAGCTTGGGTGTGGAGTAATGGTTCAAGATGCATTGTTTTAGTAGTCCTCACTATTTTGTAAAATAGTGTATCAATAATTGTAATGAGGACTTATTTGAGTGTGGATATTGTCTAAAGATAATATTTGTATTTAAACTCATAGCTTTATGTGTTGTCGATTTTGCACGACAATCAGATTAATGAAGTTGTAGTTATTTCGCACTCATGTATTTGGCGACTTCGTAATGGGTGATGTATACCTATTTTGGGGGCGCCACAATTGGTATCGTAGCTTAGGATATGATCTCCCAAGAGATCGTGAATATAACTAGAGGGGAGAGACGAGTAATCCTTCGCTAAAGTGTGTCCTACCTAAGCTTATTTGTTGGCTCATTATAATATAGGGGTATTATGTGATTTGTTAATTTGTTTAATTAACCCTTGTTTTATGGCAAGATTTAAGAATGTCGATCGAGAATGTTAATAAAGGAGTAAATGAGACCGTGGAGACACCTTTTGCTCACCAATGAGGAGAACGCAACAAAGCTAGCAATGTTCCTCCCGCGAACAACACCACCGAAAGCGATGATGAACGATGGTATGTTTAGGAACTTTCTAGAATTCATGCAAAACCAAACGAGAGAGACTACTCGCTCAAAATGCAGTGGAAACACCGCAACTCACTTGATGGTCACCGCTAAGTAGTTCAAGGATTTAGACCACGAGTTTTTGGGAAAGCCGTAACCACTTACTACATAGACGTGATAAAGCGTATCACTAAAATATTTGATGTCTTGGGATGCTCTGAGATGAGCAAAGGTTCATTTCGCCACCTTCATGTTATGGTGAGGAGAGGCGGATTATCGGTGGAATCAGAAAGCGACTCACCGCCGCACCAAGATGTCTTGGGAGAAGTTCCAAGAATTGTTCAACGACAAGTACTTTCCCGAAAGTATTCGCTACACGGGAGGTAGAGTTCATCGTCGAGCAAAATAATATGAACGTGTCGTAGTACGGGCTAAGTTTGCCGAGTTGTCTCGATTTTCATCCCATTTGGTTGATAATGAGGAGAGAATGACACGTAATATTTTCAGTAGGTTTGAAACCCAAAATACGCTAATACCTCATTTCTCACAAACTTTATTTATATTCGTATGTTGTGAATAGGGCTCATTTATTGAGCGTGATAATGAGTCTACTCAACTAAAGAATAATGACCAACAACTCGATGATAATCATATTTGCAGGTAACGGGCCATCTAACAATGATAACCATCGTGGAGGAAATTATCATGCCGTAAATGGTAACCACTTCCTAGTAGTAATCATGGCCAAGATAATAGAAGAAATAACTCAAGTGGAAATTTTAAGAAGAGAAGATTTAACAATGACGGAAGACGCTTACACCAACACCAAAGAACGAATTTTAGAGAGGAGAAAGACCGCCATTAGATGCTACAGACAAGAGAAGAGGGACACATAAGTCCAAACTGCTCAAAACCTTCCAAGGTATGTTATAATTGTGGAAAAGAAGGTCATATCGCTTCGAGATTGTACTTGAGAGCGAAACCCACCCAATGGGGATGGTGACTCAAAAGGTCATTCCCAAACAAGTCAAAGTCAACTGCCTCGGAAGAGTGTTTGTCGCGATCGGTCGAATGCGAGGAACCCAACGAATTTAGCACGTCAAGTTAGTTAATTATAAATTTTACGGTTTATACCTTATTAGATACCGTTCTACCCATTCATTTATCTCTCCCGCTTATACTCAACGCTTAAACTCGACCGAGAAAAATAGATTTCGACTTATCTCGTTAAAACTCCGCTATGAGAAACTTTCGTTACATCCACCGCTTATAAATCTTGTTTGATCCAAGTTGGCACCATCACATTACCCGTCAATTTTATTTCTTTAAAGATACTTACTTTTGATGTGATTTTGGGGATTGATTGATTAACTATTCAAAGATGCCAAAATTGATTGCTTTCGTAAGGTCATTAGTTTTCATATTCCTAAGCAACTTGTTATTCAAATTCAAGCAACCAAACCATTGAAGTCAAACACTTTCATATCAAGCCATAAAGTCATTCGCTTATTGAAAAAACGGATGTTAAGTTTTCTTAGCCCATGTTATGGACTTGAACAAAATACGCGATTTGAATGATATTTCTATTGTTAAGAAACTTCCGATGTATTTCAAGAATTTCTCGCTTACTCCCAAAGTTTGATATTGAATTTTGTATCGACTTTGAACCCAAAGAAAAACCCATTTCTAAAATCTCATATCGAATGGCTCTTATTGAACTTCGTGAGTTAAAATTCAACTATAGAATTTTGTACCTTAGCCTCTATCCGGTGACTTCTTTTGTGGAATGCACCGCTTTATTTCTCCGTAGGGACGCCATATTTGTGCGATAGTAAAACCGACAGGTACCATGGTGACGCATATCCAAGATTGGGATATGAGTCATAGTTGAGAGCAACCTAAGTCAAGAATCAAAATACATAGCTTTCAGGCTTAGTTGGTTATTATCTGAGATTCGTGGAAAGATTTTCTCTAATCGCTATTCCATTATCGCAAATTTCGACTCAGAGAGATACAAAATTCGAATGAAGCAAGGAATATGGGAAGAGCTTCAAGAACTCAAGAGGAGACTCATTTTGGCACCTGCTCACCATACCATCCTCGGAAAAAACGAACGTGGTAGCCGATTTGTTGAGTAGAAAATCGATGTGGTTACGAAAAGCGATGTTTTTAACAAAAAGACCCATTTCGTATGACTTTACAAATGATAGAGATAGAGTTAAAGACTCTATGGATCACGGATGATATACGAGTAAAATCGACTTTAATCGATAAATTTAAAGATGCTCAAGCTACGCACTGAGTCGATGAATACGAAGAAGAAGATGCAAAAAGTCGTTATTCCAAAAGCGAGAATCCATGATGCGAGGAAATCTCAATCCTTCGATTTATTAGTCCATTTGAAATCCTCGATCGAATAGGAACCGTGGGCTTATAGACTGCTTTTACCGCCAAGTATGACACGTGTTTATAACGCTTTTCACAGATCGACAGTTACGTGATATATGTGGATGACCCAACCACATTATCGAAGTTAGAACCGACGAGATAAATCCGAAAACTTAACGACGAGGAGATACCACCAAGATCTTGATGGGAAGGATCATGTCATACGATGTCAATTTCGAGGACGAAATTTCATAAGGAGGGGAGGTCAGAAGGCCCCAACTTTTTATAAATGAAGATTTAATTTTCTATTTATTATTTTGAAATAGTAAGGGTTGATTTGATTAATGTGGTTAGTTATGGGTAAAATGCGCAAATATTTCAAATAAGCAAGTGGTTATAAAATATTCATTGTTGTTTGGGAATATTCGTTTGGTCGTGGAATATTCTTTGCCGCTTGGGAATATTCGCATTTACTGCCAAGCCTTTTTGTGGGCCCCATAACTAAAAAGTGATCGATGAAGAAAACGACAAGTATAAGTTGTTTATAAATAACTACCAGAAGTTGTTACCAAGTAATACTGCTGAATATCCTATGGTTAAAACACAAGAATACGCTGTTGTCACACAAAGAAGATACCAGATTGCACCAATTATTGATTCTTACGTAAGAAGGCACTACTCAATAACTTTTACAAGTAGAATTACCGCTCAAAGATTTTATTTTATCGATTCAATAATTGCACGCGCTTGATATTTTATATTATCGTTGTTTCAATAATTGTCACTACATAGTATTTTCCATTATCGGCTAATAATTCATATTATCCTAATAATATTATTAGAAAACATTATTGGCAATGTCTAGAAAGTTTTGTTCTAAGGAGAGGTTTGGTCACCTAATCATACTACCAATAAGGAGAAATTTTATCGAAAGCCCATCTTTCCGGAACCTACTCGTCACAATATCAGTGATTCTCAGTAATATTATTTGTGAATAATTAATTATTGATTTATATGATGAGTAAAATATTAATTTTATATAGATATAGATGGAGAAAATTTTTAAAGTGACAATTGTTAAAAATTGATATTTTATCTTTTCCGATAAAATAATATTTTATTATATTATTATAATAGAATAGTGATGATATTTTTACAATGAATGTGGGATATATGAGTATATGAGGAGAAAGAGTATTTTTGTTGCATTAAATGATTAACACATGTTTTGTGTGTTTGCAGAGACCTCATTTCTCGACCGAATTTGATTATAAATTTAAAAATCGTCTGTGATGTGGATTTCAAATAATTTCTATTTGGAAAACTTTCTTCCGCAAAGTTGTAGAGAATTGAATTTCCTATAAAAATTCAAGCGAGATTCAATTTTCCGATAAAAGGGCTATTTATAATGAATTATCAAGTTCTAAAGTTCAAATAATTAATTTTTGTAAGTTTAAAATATTTTAAATCACAAAAACATTTTTGGCAAGTTTGGCACATGTGTGTATCGATATGTTTGGATCAATGAGGGTGTGCGTAATAATTTATAATATATATATTATTATTATATTAAATTTCTGCTTCGGTGTTCTAAGCAATTTCCTATAAATAGGGTGCTTAGGTTAGAATTGAAAATCACACCAGAAACTACAGATTTCTCTCTCTTTCTCTATATATCGAGCGATTTTTGTGAGTATTTTAGTACTTCGAGTATTGCTATACTAAAAGTTCTTTTTAGCACTATATCCAAAGATTTCACCAAGTACTATTCTTTCCGAGGTAAGGGATGTTATTTTCTTCAGAAATGATATTATTTCTTCAATATCATTATGCCAAAATATTGGTCCTAATTTTTTACAAATTTGAAACTTTTCATGTCGGAGTTATTATTCATGAGTTACTATTCATGAGTTACTATTCACGAAAGTACTATTCACGAAGCTATGATGATTTTCTTGTGGAATTTCTATCTTTTGGTGTCTGAGTTACAATTCACGATTCTAAGACTATTCACGATACTAAGACTATTCACTTATCATTTATACTTATTCACGTAAAAATTAAATTTTCTTTTCTATGTCCAAGATTGTCTCATTATGATTCCTATCTTTGATCGATCTATATTTTGGTCTTCATTCTTGAATTTTACTCCACTGATTATTTATGAAGTATTTTGAACTTGGATTGTGTAAAAGTACTTAATCCTTAATATTTGTTCTTTTTGTTTCACCGGATTCTTTTTCTTTAAAATATTTTTCATCATCCTCACCCTAAAATGATGATATAACCAATATCTTTGGCCTCAGTGCAAAGATGAATGATTTTCTATGAATATCTTTGGCCCGTAGCAAAAGATGAAATACGTGTTTAGATGAATGATTTTTTCGATGAATATCTTTGGCCCATAGTGAAAAGATGAATGTGTGTTTGAGATGAACACGACTAATCGGGTGAATATCTTTGGCCCAGAAGGCAAAGATGAATATTTGATTTATGATGTATATCGATTGATGTTACAGGATAAAATATCGATGATGGACTTTTAAATTCATAGATGATAGTAGATTTCATTCTCTACTTAACTCGCTAATGAATTATTGTTTCACCGCAGCTTGTTTATCTAAAACTTGTTGTCATTGTATTCTATCGATTTTTCCTCAAAGACTAAGGATAATTTGTTGTACATTATCTTAGTCATAATATTCTTTATCGGCTAGTTGAGCTCACCCTTTTCCTTTTTGTTCCATTTTCTTCTCGTGAGACGAGAATATAATGAACTAGCTTCTGTGCGGGAGTAATGGTTCAAGATAGTTGTTTTAGTAGTCCTCACTATTTTGTAAAATAGTGTATCAATAATTGTAATGAGGACTTATTTGAGTGTGGATATTGTCTAGAAGACAATATTTGTATTTAAACTCATTAGCTTATGTGTCATCGTATTTTGCACGACAATCAGATTAATGAAGTTGTAGTTATTTCGCATCATGTATTTGGCGCACTTTAATGGGTGATGTATACCTATTTTGGGGGCGCACAGTAGGCCAGAAGTTCTTCTATTAAATACGCCCAGAAATTTATTAACAATAGAAATATCGCTCAAAACCGATGATTTTTGTTTAAATCAGCGATACGAGCTAAGAAAGCTTCGACATCCGCTTTTAATAAACGAATAGCTTTATGGGCTTGAGATGACCATGATTGATTTTAATGGTTTGGTCGCTTGAATTCGCATAATAGGTTGATTAGAATATGAAAGCTAACAACCTTACTTAAACAATCAATTTTTGTATGATGAGTAGTTAACCAATCAATCCTCTAGAATCACGCCAAATGAAAGTATTTTCAATGAAATAAGATCTATGGTGTAATGTGAGGGTACCGATTTGAACCAAACAAGACTTATAAACAATGGATGTAATGAAGGTTTCTCCCAACTGACTTTCCACAGATAAGTTAAAGTCTAATTTCTCCTGAGTCAAATTTAATCGATGAGCGCAAGTAGAGAAATAAAAGAATGGGTAGATTCTAGATCAAATAAAGTATAGATTTCATTAATATTATGATAAGCTTACCCGTGATGACCTCATTCGTTCCTTGCTTTCTCGAGGTCACAACAAACGCCTCCTCAGACTACCGGCTTTTGACTTTTCCGACTACTTTTGGTGCTCCATCCTAGCTCAATTTGCCTTCTATGAACGACAAAATCGGCCAAGGACCTTCTTCCACAATTATAACATGCTTTGACTAAGATCGCGCAGCTTTGACTAATGTGCCCCTCCCTCCGCATTTGAAACATACGATAGTGGTCGCTCTCCTTCCTTAATGACAAAAAGCCGGTACCGACGCCTTTCCATCATTGTTGAATCTCCTCCTCTCGAAATGTCCATTCTTATTGTTTTGGCCTCGATTACCACCGGTGGTTACCATTTCGCCCCGCTGATTCCTCCACGCTTGTTGTCACCACTTCATGATCGCTCTCACCGGTATTATCATTTTGCCGTACCGCTTCTTTTTAGTTATACTGACTCGTTATCGCGCCCCACTAATCGAGCCCTATTTACAACATCCTAATATAAACACGCTTTATGAGAAATAAGATGTCGACGATTCCCGCTTCAAACCTCTTAAAACATCCGTGTCATTCTCTCTACATTATCCACCAAGGGACACAAACCGGATAACTCCGCAAATTTAGCCTCAGATCATGACACTGGCCATATTGTTTTGTTCCAACTTGATAAACTCCACCTCCTTCATGTGACGAATACTTTCGAAAGTATTTATCATTGAATGCTTCTTGAACTTCTCCCAAGACATCTTCAAGACGGCAAAGTTGAGTACGCTTTTACCGATTCCCCACCAAGAATCCGCCTCTCCGCTAAACATAAAGGCGGCAATGGAACCTTTTGCTCTTCTGAGCATCCCAAGACATCAAATATCTTGGTGATCTGCTTTATCCATGCTTCCGCCATAAGTGGTTTTGGCTTCCTTAAACTCCCATGGGTCCCAGCCTCGAATCTGCTTAATGCGACCGCCTCGAGAGTTTTCAAGTGTTTCCACCGCATTTTGGACGAGAGCCGCCTCGCCATCAAGTTGCATGAATTGCATAAAGCCCCTAACATTTGATCATTCATCATTTGGTCAAGGTTGTTGTTTGCATGAGGATTGTCGCCTTCCTCGATGCACATTATCCTCGATTATCGATATGTGGTGAATCAACTACCAGGTTCAGTGCTCCATTGCTATTCTCAACATTCTCTGATGTCATTTTCAGACATCGCCACAAAACAAAGGTTAATTGACATATAACATATTATCCCTAAATTCTCGACCACCAATTAAATACCACATAAACTTAGGTAGGTCATACTAGCAAGGAATTCTGCCTCCCTCCTAGTACTATTCTCACATCTTAGCCAGGATCATATCCCTAAGCTTTGATATTAACCGTGACGCCCCAAAATTAGGTATACATCACCCATCTTGGGTCGCCGACACATGGTACAAAATTCAAATACAACTTACTAATACAACTGCTGCAGGTACAATACGACAAAACATAACTGTGAGTTTGAATACAATTATTGTCTACTAGAGATTATACAAACTCAAAAGGAGTCCTCATTATAATTATTAACACACTATTTCACGTAATAAATGAGGACTACTAATGCTATCCTCCTCGACCGCCACCCGCTCTCCGACTAGTCCCTCGCTATGTTCTCATTTCAAGAGAATAAAGGAAAGAAAGGGTGAGCTCAACTAGCCCAAGAAGAAATATTACGACTAAGATAATGCGTAATAAATTATCGTTAGCCTTCAACAAAGGTTAAACCGATAAAATATAACAACATCAAGTTTAACTCAGCAATGAACAAGCAATCCATTAAAAGAGTCAAGTAGAGAATAAAATCTACTATCTTTTATGATTTAAAAGGTTTTTCATGACTTTTATCACTGGACTCAAATTTTAATAAATAATCCACATCATCGAATCACCCCTCGCACTACTACCAAGGATATTCTTTAGATCACGACCACAAATTATCCATGCACTACAAACCAAGGACATTCGTAGTATTCATTAATGGTCATGATCATGCCAACAACTCATTCCATCAATGCACTACGTGCCAATGATAACTTTTACCACATCATTTGTAACATTACTACCATGATTACAATCGAATAATCCCCTCGTCATAATCATACCAAGTCCATCTATGCACCACAGCCACAAATGACTTTCAACATAATATAAACATGAGGATGATGACAATGATATAAGAATTCAATAAAACAAGTTCAAGAATTAATTTATCCAGAACTAATAATGTCCAAATTGTCAACATGATACCGCTTTGAGAGTAAAAATTCAAGAATGATCGTAAGAATATTTCCATGAAAAGATATCGATGAAACGCAAATATCAAGGATATTCTACTAATTTCATGGAGTATAGAAGTCAAAACTTTAACCAACCGAGAGTAATAAAGAATGGAATAACAAAAGAAATCACCATGCATGTGGTATTGTGATGACAAAGTTATTCCAATGTAATAATAATAACTTAACCAAAGTCAGGCAAAATTTGCACCGATGTGATGTTCCAATGTATTAATAAAGATTTTAACCAGTCCTGTAAAACACATGCATAAGATGTTCCAATGTATTAATAATAAAGATTTTAACCAGTCCGTGTAAAACACATGCATGTGATGTTCCAATGTATTAATAATAAAGATTTTAACCAGTCCTGTAAAACACATGCATGTGATGTTCCAATGTAATAATAGAAGAATGTCACCAAGTATAGGTAAACCACAGATACAAAAGTTATTCCAATGTAATAATAAGCAATGGAATAACAATGCCTTCTTCATGAATAAGAAAGAATAACACCCCTTACATTAGTAGTAGATTTGAATAACGCAAGAGTAGTAAGAATGTATCACTCTTCTTCTTTCTCTTATTCTCTCTATACTTTCTCTCTCTATAGCTTGAATGAATTCGTGAAAAATAATGAAGCACTAGGCCTCTATTTATAGAAGATTTCTAGCTTAGCACTTGAAATGTGAAAAGGCAAGTGGCTCATCGAATCGGTGATGTGAAAAGAAAAGTGGTTCGACGCTTGTAATGTGAAATGACAATTGGTTCGACGCTCAGTAATATGAAACTAAAGTGGTTCGATGTCCGTAAAGGTAGTTATTATCGACGGTTGGTAATTACTATCGATGAAGGTAATTACTATCGACGAAGGTAATTACTATCGACGGTAAGGTAATTACTATTAACGAAGAGACTTTTAGATGATGATGACATATGGGCCCCCATAAAATAACCAAACTTACCACAAACGCCTCATAATAGACTTTTATATACATCAAGGATTTAATAAATATTACCACAAATCATTTTATTTTTAATCAACACATATTTAATCTTTCAACAATTATTAATCATTTATAACTTGTCGCCTCAATTATTGATTTAATAATATAACATATTATACGTATGATACCGTGACAATAATCAATCAATAATATAAGAGATATGATGCAAAGAATTATCGTAGTAATAATCGAGTATAGCTTTGAAGTGACTTCAACGTAAGATCAATAATCAATACCGCAGCTACTATGCAACCACGCCAGACATCGTATTTTTTTACTACCGTAGTTCAACAGCTTTAATTCTGTAATACCTCCGCCGTTATTTTCATAAAGTATTTTTGTCGCTTTCAATCCGACAATAATTTCGCTAGGGGTCCACTAATGATTGTGTCGTTGCATTTAATATTCCCCGACAAAAAGAATATTTCCCCACCAAACTAATATTTTATAACAACTTGCTTACTTTTGCAAAATTTATAAATATTACCCACAACTATAACATTATATCAAATTTACTCCATAATATTCAAAAATAATATTTATAGAAAATTCATCTTTATTTATAAAAGTTGGGGTCTTACACAGTAGAATAAAGTCAAGTAACACACTACGCTTATCGCTTATATGCTCGACTACATAATTTATACACTTTTTGATCACACACATTAATTTAATAAATTAAATTAATACTTTAATAATTTGAATTACTAAAATATTTGGCCAAGATTCTCGTGATCAACCAATAAATTATACCAAGGGGATATTATAATTTAATTGTAGAATTTCATCTTGAAAAATACATGTTCCTAATTTCATAACATATATCACCCAACATATCGAGGTATCGATAGTATTTAAAATCTCACTCTTTAATATATTAAAGTGACATACATTATAAAATTAAGTTCATTATTCTCTCGTGATTAAGAGTAATTGCACATTATTAGTAATTGAAAAATTATTTATAATAATGATTTTAACAAATAATTTTTCAGAATCTATCCAAATTTCTATGTATTTCAAAAATACACCAATACACTAGATTAAAGTCTTCACTTTATACGACTAAGACAAATCATCCAATCAATCAGACATAATCTACTGTAATGGTTTATCCATTTTCATCTAAGATTGAGAATAATATATTTTTAATTATACATAATATATAATGTATGTCTTCTCCTGAGTATGATACACTCTTCATATACATAAATTATAAAATGTATAATTATGGACAAAATTTATGACACATTTAATTATGCAAAATTAAATTAAATTTTATTATTAAAATAATAAAATAAATATCAACATCGGATTTTTCCTCGGCTTAAACCTCACAATCTCCCACTATCGCTAAAACCCAATTTACCATAAGTCTAATACCCATTCCCTCAAGATGAAAATCAAAAACTTTAGAAGATCACAAGGTCTTTGTAAAAGGATCACCAAATTTTAACGCTGGATAATACTCCCACATCATAATCAATAAGCAATATATCCTCGAACTACCTTAGGCTGACTTATCCGGCAAGATTTGGCCATCACTACCGCTGAAATATACTTTTCTATAGGCATATTCCTCCCTCAACCGCTTTCACCAGATTCTCGATTCAAGATCCAAATCATCAATCTTAGATCCATATCAATTCAGTCGACCGCTTTGGTACACAGGTAATTCAAAACTCGATGTCGGGTTCTCCCAATCGCTTCCAAAAGAGAAATTCATATCATCTATTTTAGCCTTCTTAGATCGGACATCTCTTTCCACAATATCCACGCAGTCGCATGGCTTTTGCCCATGCATCACTTATTCTCACCTGCTCAGCTTTTTTCTTCTTTCACTTCGTATTCCATCTTTATCATCTTATACCGCCAAAGAATGCTTCGCTCAAGCATCACATATCTGCAACACAAGCTTGAATCATCGCATCATTTTGCTCCACGCATCACTCGCTGCTCTTCAAATTTCGCTTCTTCTAACTCATGAATACGATTTTGAAATTCTACATTTTGATCATATAATACCTCTAATAAACTCTCCTCGTGCATTCTCTTCTTCTCACTCACCGCTACTCCGTGATTATCTCGCAAGCAACTATCAATTCTTCACTCACCACATGGATATCTCTAATTCTTCTTCGTCTCGACATCACATTATCATGGTTAAGTGATTAGTAGGTATCCCCACAGCCTCATTTACTCCATCATAGCATTCTCACCGCCATTCTCAACATCGCTATAAAACAAGGGTTAATTACAAATTAACATATCACATAATATCCGATATTACGATCACCAACAATTAAGCTTAGGTAGGACACACTAGCTAAGGATTTACTCATCTCTCCCTCCTAGTTCTAATCCCATCTCCGCCAGAGATCATATCCCTAAGCTCGATACTAAATGTAACAACCCCAAAATAGGTCCATTTCATCTAACCCATTCGAGTCGCCAAATACATGGTACGTAAAATAACTACAACTTTATTACAACAATTGTAGTGCAAAATACAACAACACATATGTTGTGAGTTTGATACAAATATATATCAATCATGACTCATGTCCCAACCGTGGACAAAGACCTCATAATGACACCTTTACATAAAGGTATAGTCGAAAACTGCTTTTAGAAATTAGAATCTTCGGCAAGGAAACCTTCGTATATGTGGAGGCCATGCGCCTAGGTTATTATAGATATCATATGGCCACGTAATTATCCTCGGTCAATTAATAGACCTAAAAGAAAAACGAGAAGATTACTATCATATTCTTCCCAATGGCGAAGTCTTCTCGACATATCATTATCTCCAATGTCTCTAATCGAGAGTTATATTTCAAATAGACTCCAAGATCATATAGATAGTATCGTAGATATACTCAAGAAGTGGATGAGCACAACCTCGCCTTTTACGATGACACGAGGTCAGTATGTCATTAGACATCTTGTATGATAAAGGGCAAAACACCTTCCAAGTTAAATTCACCTCACCTCAACATCTATGTACCACCGCTCTATTCCTTTTGTTATTCTCCGCCGACCCAAATACCACACTTTTATTACCCGAAAGGAATTGTGAAGCAAAAGGGTGAGCACAACTAGCTCAAGAAAGAATATCATGACTAAAGATAAATAAATTATCAATAGCCTTCATCAACAAAGAATAAATCGTAGATTTAGAAATATACGGTAGATGATAAAACTTTTCAACCATAGTCAGCAATGAACGAGCAATCCATTGTAAGAGTCAAATAGACATAAAATCTATTATCTTCCATGTTAAAAGTCCACCAACAATGTTTTATCCTCAGAATATTAATTAAAAATTCCCGCCCACAATCACATGTATAACTCATAATCGTAATTGTTGTTCTAAATTCCTTTCCTCATCCAGACAAAGATAATTTTCATCTCCTCAAACATCAAAGATTATGGTTATACCAAATCACAGCTCATGTTCATAATCCTATTAATAAATTCATCTTTGCACTACGGCCAAAGATATACATCAACAAGTCATCTTTGCACCACTATGTGCCAAAGATATTCATCAACAAGTCATTCGCACTATGCATCAAAGATATTCATCACCGGGTCATGTTCATCTAAACACTGCTCATCTTTGCACTACCATCGCCAAAGATATTCATCGAAATCATTCATCTTTGCACCATAAAGCCAAAGATATTCCGCTTTATCATCATTTAAGATCGATGAAAAATATTTTAAAGAAAACGAATCCAGCAAGCAAAAGAATAAATATTAAGGATTCGTATTTTAAACAATTCTCATTCAAAAATACTTCATAAATAACCAGAGGGAGTAAAATTCAAGAATGATCAAAACATGGATACAATCAAAGCTAGTATCCGTATAGATATTTTGACAAAAAAGAAATTTAATTTTTCAATGAATAAAGGTCAGATTCGTGAATAAGGTCGATACGTGAATAAGAATCGACACCAAAAGATAGAAATTTCACAAAAAATCATTACGCTCGTGAATAAGACTCGTGAATAATAACTCATGAATAAGAATCATTTAATAAGAATTTATGAATAGTAACTCATGAATAAGAACTCATGAATAAAAGAACTCGTGAATAAGAACTCGTACATGAAAAGTTCCAAATTTGATAAAAGTTCAAACCAATATTTTAGCATAATAATATTAAAGAAATAATATCATTTATGAAGAAAATAATCTCCCTTACAATCCTTTACCTCGTAAAAGAATAGTATTTTTTGACCGGAATACCTAATATAAGGTCGAAAGAACTCAAGAATCAGATAGCAATACTCAAAGTACTAAAATACTCACAAAATACGCCGATATAATAGAGAGAAAGAGAGAGAAATTTTAGTTTCGCAAATGATTTTCAATTCTAACATAAGACCTATTTATAAGAAAATGCTTAATACCAAAGCGTAAAAATTAATAAAATATTATTATTATTATTATTATAAAATTTTCACGCCAAACCTCTTAACAACCGATTTCAAAGACATTCCAACAACCAAAACCATCAAAAAACGCTTTTTTCTCATTAATTTATTTAAACTCCAAATAATAATAATTAATTAATCCGAACTTCAATAATCTATAATAAATAGCCTTTTATCGAAAATTTGAATCTCATGACTTTTTATAGGAAATTCAATTTCTACAACTTTGCAGTAAGAAAATTTTCCCAAATTCCAAATGTAAATCGACCAAAATCCATAAACTGATTTATTTTACAAGCTATAATCAAATTTCAACAAGAAATGGGCCTACAGACATATGTTTAACATGTTTTAAAACAACTTTTAAACAAAAATACTCTTCCTCCTCATATACTCATATATCCCATATTTATTGTAAAATATCATCATTATTATATAATAATATAATAAAATATTATTTTATCATAAAAGATAAAATATCGATTTTCAACAATAATCACTTTAAAAAATTTCTCCATCTATATCCACATAAAATCAATATTTTCTCATCATATAAATTAATAATTAATTATTCACAAATAATATTACGTAATCACAATAATGATAACTGTGCAGCCTCAGAAAGTTAGGGCTTTCCAATAAGGATTTTCTCTCATCACAAGCCAAGCATTAGTGACCAAACCTCCCTTATGTAACTTTCTAGACATTGCCAATAATGTTATCTAATAATATTATTCAGATAATATGAATTATTGTCTGATAATGGAAAATACTATGTAGAAGACAATTATCAAACAATAAATAATATAAAAATATCAACGCAAGAATTATTGAATCAATAAATATAATAATCAATAAGAATTATCAGAATAATTATTCAAGAAGGCTTTTCACGTAAGAATCAATAATTCAAAATACGCAATACTGCAATGCCATCGTGCAACAACGCTTGACATTTTTACTTTTACCCAATTTCCGGTATTCCAACAAGAGCAGTTAATTCAGAAATCATTACGTCAAGTTATTTATAAAAACTTTAATTTGTCGCTTTCTTCATCCGACAAGAATTTCAAGTATTGGGCCTTACAAATAGTCAATACTGTCATTGCATTTAATATTTCTTTACGAAGAATATTCCACCATCAACCTAATATTCCTCAATAACAATGAATATTTTATAACCACTCATGCAGATTTTGAAAAAAATTATATATCACCCTTTAACTTTTTTTTATTATCAATTTAACCATTTACCTCAATAGTAATTTTAAGAAAATTGGAATACTTTATTTCATAAAATTGGTCTTACAATGTCACGTACGATCCAACAAAGATTCAATAAGTACATTGTCGCTTCTAGTGCATAACCCCAAAAGGAAATACAAACAAGTAAGAAAACTCATCAAAGACCTTACTATATCCAAAAAGTCATGCTTCTTCTTTCCGCCACACCATTTTGTCGGGTGGGTACCTTGCAGTTAATTCAGATATAATTCCTATATTAGATAAGTAATCTTTTTGAATTCCTCAGGTATTCACCTCCTCGATCCGATCAAGGGCCTTTTTTATGTGTTTACTCGATCACTGTTTACCGCATCTAAATTTTGAATTTCTTGATTTTTCAAATGCTTCGCACTTTCACGCATAAAGTAAACATAACCAAATCTCGAGTAATCATCAAGAAAGGAGATGAAATACTCAAACCCTTCTCGTGTTCTGGATATTCATAGGACTACAGTAGATAAATTTTTCTTATATCTTCGGCGGAAATCAAAAGTTATAATTTACTTGATAATTTATCTTTAATCTAATGCATAAACCTGAGGGCCATTGTGGTCAATAATTTTTCAAGTCTTTTTCGCATTCAAAATGTCCTTAAACTTTATTAAAGGCTCTTTTAATTTCAGGCTGCTGACTTCCAAAAATGCGCTTAAACTTTTATAGTAATTTTGTTTTATTCTTATAACTTCAATTTTACTTATCTTCATTTTGTAACTTGTAAACGTATCTTACTAAAAATCTTAAACTTTTAACTTTATCAATTCTTTTCAAAAATTAAAATTTTAATGTTTAAAATTAAAATTTGTGTATATAAATTACATTTAATAATATACGCTAATAAGTCCTAGAAGTTAGTCAAGTTCTAAACGATCAACCACTAATTAGATTATATAAACGATGGTGTATATATAAGTAATGCTAAAATTATGACACAACATTAAAATAAAAAGTATTTTTGCAAATAAAGTCGAGATTAGAATAATTAGCTTACTTAGATATATAAAATACAATTAGGGTTTCGTGGTCGGTCGAGGAGGAGAGAAATCCACTAAAAGATTTTAATCGATTGATCATCAAGAGGGGAGAACGACAGTGGGCGACATCTAACGACGCTATGTAACTCCTAGAATCCGGAACCGTGTTGTGGTAATCAGGATTCCAAGAGCCTTCTCGAAGTCCTTCAAGTCGAGAGAATGTCCAAACCCTTTCGTGCTTTTGTGGAATCTCCAAGCCTTTAAGTCACCAAAAGGGTCTCTTTCGATCTTCCAAGAGTCCAAGTCTCTGAAGTCCAAGAGAAGTCTCAACTCTTTAGTGCTTTTTAGTGGAAAAATCCAAGCCTTTAAGTCACCAAAAGGGTCCAAGTCTGTGGTCTCCCTTTTCCAATGGAATAAAGGGTATTTATAGGTTCTTCGAGTAGTCATGCCAAGGCACATGATTTCGTGGAAATTCCAAATACCCTTTAGTCCTTGTAATAATGCTCATATTGCTCGCCCTTCTAAATACCACCAATCCAATCCTCAATCAATTCCTAAACGAGCCGCCTCCACGAAGTCTTCTCGCTTTCTATTACACGGGAGGCTTATCCCTGGTTCAAAGACATTTATTTCCTCGATTTTTCCATCTTCATTCCATTAGTTATGCTAACCCTAATTTGCACATTTAATGAGGTCGTGGAACCCTAATTGCATTTAATTCAATTAGGTCATGTGAACCCTAATTTTGCACTTGGGCCTACATTTGCCCCTCGCATGAGAGAGTCGATTCCCAAATGTATTTATCGCAAGAAAATTATAAGCCTTCAATGATTTTGCAGGCTCTTTCTGACAAATCGGGAACTTCTCCAAAAATCTTTCCATATTCTTCATTCAATATTTGTTTCTTTATTTTTTCCTCGCAATGGAAACAAGGAAATATAATCAAATATAAATAAATTTTAATCTAATAAAATCCTTCTTTTCGTAAATCGTACTTTAATTAATATTATTTTTTTCAAAATAAAATCAAATCTTAATCTTATGTTGAAAATACAATCAAAGCTTTTGTTTTGGAAATAAATCAAATCTTAATCTTATTTTGGAAATAAAATCAAAGCTTTCTTTGTTTTGGAAATAAATCAAATCTTTCTATATTTTGGAAATAAACCAAATCTTTCTTTATTTGAAAGCAAAAAGATTTTACTTATTTATACATATATATATATATATATATATATATATATATATACATATAAATAATCTATTTTCAAAAATTACCCCTTTATCGGGAATAAAACTAAATCTTCTTTATATTTAGCAAATAATATCTTTATATATTTTATTTAGAAATGAATTCAAAGATACTTATCTTTTTGGAAAATCTTCATGAAAGGAGCATTCATTTCAAGCAAATTGATCGACAGAGCAACAGACCTCAAAGGTACGAAGGGTAACAATTTTCTAGTAATGAGGCTTACATAATCGAAGACTATACGGCCGAAGCTTCATAGATTTTTTTTTTTTGGGGGTGAAAAGAATCCACCCATAGTGGCCTAAGGCAACACGGTCACCTTTCTGTGTGGCCTAAGGCAATATGGTCGCGCCTTTAGGTGGCCTAAGGCAACATGGCCTAGGGGAACCCTGAAGTTTTGGAGAAAATTACTATTTTAATGAAAAATTGACTAGTTTTTTTTCAGGCCCATAATATATCAAAACTAAGATATCGATTTCTACTAAAGCCACATAATACGGTCGAACTTTAGGGGGGCGGAATACCTTATTTTTTTTTTTTTTTAGGACTCCCAATCTTTCTTTTGTCTTCCGAGCCCCATTACCTTGATTACATCTTGGTTTTTCCCTGATAATAAAGAAAGACTTGACGCTTTCATTCTATCAAGAACACGTAAGGAAGAAAAAAAAGACTGCTCTAGATGCAAAGTGAAACCGCCTCCAGTGAGCCAACCTTGTGGAGCCGAACCCTGTGGGAGCCGAACCTTGTGGGTGAACCCTAACTTTTCTCGACATTGTTTCATCTTCTTTTCGTGTGTTTCAAGCTTTACTCTGATATTCCTTCGTATGGGTGAGCATTTCGAGCTCAAGTACTTTTATTCGACGCCCTTCCTCGCTTTTTAGATCCCTTTATGTCAACTCTTTTTTTTTTCTTGCAGCCCTCCCTCGTTGAACATTCTCACAGATTGGGAACAACCAAGGAGGCCCCGCTTCTCAATGATCGGGAAAGGTTCCTCCTTTGGTCTTTTTTCGTCGCCTTTTCGAAGCAAGTCCAAACTTACGCCTGCATAACTTTTCCTCCACCATGTAAGGAAGGCTTGTTTCTATATCCAACCATTGGAAGTTGGGATGACTTCTTTCCGATTCATCTAACCACCTTCAAGAATAGCAACATCGATCGACTAAACTACTTAGAATGCCGACATGTGGATAACTTTCAGATCCAAATACATGTAGAACATTCATATCCAATAGACCTACATATTCATCAACGCTCATCAGGTGAATGCACCTTTACTCGAGGATGTCTATGCCCTCTTTCTAAAGTATTTGCCTCATATGCGAGTCACGCCTTTGGTGAGATGATCGATCGCTAAAATATTATAAGTGTTTCAAGTCTTGATTCCAAAGGTTCCGAACACTTCATGGGCTCGATGTTTTGCAATCCTCAAAACGAAAGTCCTAGAGAGGGAACCTCAGGAGCAAACCCTGTAAGGGCGAGCCTTAGAGGAGCTCTCCGGATATTTTGAAAATCTTCGATCTAATCTTTCTTACCATCTCTTGAAATTCCTCTTCTTTGGAATCAAGAAGTCATCGAGAACCAAACATTTCGCGAAGGTTCGATAGCTTCAAGGCCCGATAAATTTCAAGTCCTCACGATAAGGTTGAAGACTCACCGATAGCTTCAAGGCCTAATAAGATCGAAGGCCCTGATAATAGCCTCAAGATTCATCGATAAAGATCAAGACCGGCCGATGGCCTCAAGACCAAGCTTTAGTATTCCTCTATTTTCAATTCGACAGTGCATTAATTTTCGATCATGAATCGTCAGAGTTCTTTTCATTTCTCAGTATCGTAAAATCATGTATATTTATTTCATACAAACTAACACTCAATCTATACTTTTCTTTTCTTTTTCCTTTTTTTTTTTTTTTTTTTTTTAAGAAATTTTAAAAAAAAGCGCTCAAGTATAAGTGAAAGTTCACAATTTATTGATAATAAAATTGCTTTTAACGAAAAGCATAACATTTCATATATAATAAATCTTGCTTTTGTTTGAAAGCATAACGCTCACCACTTTTAGAGATAAAGTGTAACTTTTTCTTGTCCGAGGGCTTATAACAAAAAGCCTCATTCACTTTTGATGATAAAGTGTAACACTCGTGCCTCGTCACTGGTCGTCCAATTTCTCGGCAAGTACAAATTTCACGAGGACTTGAAAACGGGTGCCTCGCCACTGGGTCAGCCCAATATTTTGGCAAGCGTAATCACGAGGACTTGAAATCTGTGCCTCATCACTGAATCATCCAATTTCTCGCAAAGTTAAGTACCACGAGGACTTGAAATCGGTGCCTCGCCACTGGTCGCCCAATTTCTTGGCAAGTTATGCCTAAGAGGACTCGACCACCGCTTAGAGTGGACCACCATCTGGGGGGGTTTTTTTTTTTCACACCTCAGGCTCTCCTCCTCGTCATCCAATTTACTTTGCAAAGGATATTCCAGAGGACTTAAACCACCATTTTTGTGGACCACCATCTTGGGTGGATTTTTAATTCATCTCGTAGTTCAAAGTTTGTTCGATGGTACGTAGAGCCAATATTCGAGTTCTCGACTTACAGGATCGCACTACGGGTGATGGTGTCAGACGCTTTTCTCCTAGTTCAATCTCCCCACCGCCAGCTTCTCATGGTATATCCTCCGTAGATCGTAAATAAATTATAGTGGAACGCCTCGCGATTGCGGTATACATGTAAGTCCGATCTTCTTTTCATTTCTTCGCCATAACCGACCGGGCTTCGAGGTTTCACTACTCCGCATCGACCCATCGTTTCAGACAGCTCCTCGAACGCCTTCTCACGCACGTGATAGCCTCCTAACCGGCATTCTAGTATACTTGTCCCCGCGCTTTTCTCTGCTTGCTCAAATTTCTATTCTTCTCCTCTCGCCTCTCAGATTTTGAATCGAGAATCCACTAAAGCCACAGCTTGTCGCCCTCTTGCTTTCCATGTATCCATCGTGATGACCGGTGGAAATGTCATGATTCCCCCAAGTCTTGTGCAAAAGATGAGAGATTTGCGAAATAAATCACAAGCCTCGTGATGAGCGGGCTCAAGGCGCCTAAAGCACCATCACAGCATATGCTAACCAAGTTCTTTTCTTCAATCGCTCGCACACTTCGCGCTTCGGGCCCCAACTCTATCCACATAATCCGACAGCCTCGCTTCGCTTCGCTGAATCGCATGAGCTCTACGATGGTTACCTGCTTCGCATTACATGAAGAATTTCTTAAAATTGCAATTTTAGATCATCCCAATCACGGATCGATCCTTCTCCAAATCAGTAGTACTAACCGAAGGCACTATCCACAAAGTCTTCATTGAATTCCTCATCAACAAGTTGTGGTTGTTTACTTCATCATATCCTAGCCATGGAGACATCGACTTAATTTAACTCCGCAACGTGTTCTCTCGCATTTCTTTCTCCCCATCAGATTTTGGAAACCGCGGTGGTGCTCAATATACCCCGCTGGGTAAGGTTGCTCTCGAATGTGCAGGTGCGGAGGAGTAAAGTCTAACTCCGAGGGTCGAGATGTCCGCTTCGCTGGTTGATCGATCACGCCGATCATATCATCCTTCGCACACGCATCGCTTGCGGCGTGAACTCTCTCGGGTGTCAGTGATATACCGCCGTGACGGCAATGTGTACGGTAGAGAGGTTGATCGATGCACGCCAGATCACGCACAACCGCACTCGTGGAAGTCACTTGCTCACTACCGACATCGCTTTGAATGTTCGCATTTCAGACCGTGGAAAATGATGGATGATGTTCGCTTGAGGTCGGGCTTGCTTCCAACCTAGGTCAGGGCCCGCCACCACCGCTCGAGCTCCAAGTTGATTATCGAACCGATCGACTTTCCGCCAATGGAGGTACAACTGCCCTCTCTTTGTTGTTGCCGCCATTGTTGTTGTCCTCCACTCCTACTTGTTCTCCATGCGAATTGCTCGGGAACATGGCCTCAAGGTAGGGATCTCGATCAATTGTCATGGAAATTCCACATCTTTTCGCTTCTTTCAGATCTCCAAAGATCACGGCCATCATCATACCTTTTGTCCTTCCCGTGTTTCCTTCAATGTTTCGAGCATCTCCAACAGACAACATTCATTTGTTCTCCACTTCAGATCCTCGCCTTGCTTTTCTCGCTGGGTTTGTTGTTGATCGCCATGTATAGTGATGTCAACTCCCTTCCGGGCCTTTAATAAGTGGTCGGTCAAAATCCAGATTTCAGCTTTGAATGCTTCGAGTTACTTGCCTTGAACCGGATCCAAAGAGGTAATGCTATTTGTTGGTGAAGTGGCTCTTCCCGTAGTTCTCCCACTTCGAAGTCAGGGCATACCTTCACGAATTCTACAACTCCCCAAAGCAGAGTCGCTTAAAGAATGTGGGCAAGGAAATCGCATTCTTGCTAGGTTGTGGTTTCGTCACACGAGGAGGAGAGAAATCCACGAAAAGTACGGAATTGATTGATTGATCAAGAGGGAGAATGACAGTGGGCGACATCTAACGACGCTATGATGTAACTCCTAGAATCCGGAACCGTGTTAGGGTAACAGGATTCCAAGAGCCTTCGAGTCCTTCAAGTCGAGAGAATGTCCAAACCCTTTTGGTGCTTTTAGTGGAATCTCCAAGCCTTTAAGTCACCAAAAGGGTCTCTTTGATCTTCCAAGAGTCCAAGTCTTGAGTCCAAGAGAAGTCTCAACTCTTTAGTGCTTTTAGTGGAAAAAATCCAAGTCTTTAAGTCACCAAAAGGGTCCAAGTCTTGTGTGTCCCTTTCTAATGGAATGTAAGGGTATTTATAGGGTTCTTCTCGAGTAGTCATGTGCAAGGCACATGATTTCGTGGAAATTCCATAAATACCCTTTAGTCCTTAGAATAATGCCTCATATCATCGTTCTTCTAGCCACCAATCCAATCCTCAATCAATTCCCAAAACGAGCCGCCCACGAGTCTTCTCGCTTCTGGACACGTGGAGGCTTATCCCGGTCTAGCACATTTATTTCTCGATTTTTCCATCTTCATTCCATTAGGTTACGCGAACCCTAATTTGCACATTTAATGAGGTCGTGGAACCCTAATTGTGCATTTAATTCAATCAGTCATGTGAACCCTAATTTTGCACTTGGGGCCCACAGACCTAAAAAAACTATTAATACAAAAGACTTGGTAAAATGTGTAAAATTACATAACGCCTAAATTTCCCTACATCAAAATTCATGTCCAATGTAAGAATAAAAACACTACCCCCGATTATAGTTGATATATGGTGCAAAATGAGAAGCTTTCAGATATAATAAATTAATTTCACATCGAAAAATATAATAACATTTTGTTTCAGATATAAAATTGTTATTAACAATAAGACATTCAAGTTACGACTTTTTTGTCAACAAAAATTTAAGTGGGGAGTTTGTAAATACATCAATCCCACATCGAAAGATATCTCAAAAAAATTTAGATGTATATAAAGAATTAAGTTACTAACATTAGTATTCCCATCCGTCCCATAATATACTTACGCTTTTAAAGTTATGCAAAAGAATTAAAAAAATGATCGAAAACATTAAATATAGTATCAATTGTCTATATTATTTTGATAAGTATGTAGAGATTAAGATGACCCAATAAGATACTATCGAGTCGAGGTTTAATTAAGATATTATTTGATGGATTTGATTCGATTCAGACTTGAAATTTGACCCAGATTTTTCCTGACTCTAGTCGCTTTTTAGTTTACAAAATTTGGTTATGGTTCCATTTATAAACTAAAATCACATTACCTTAACGCCTGCTTTAGTTTTGGAATGTAAAAGAAAAGAATAGAAAACTCAAAGTTTTTCTTTATATTGTTTCTAAGTTTTTAATAGAAAAGAATAGAAAATTTAAAATCGAGGACATGAGTTGTAATTTAAAATTTATTATATTAAAAGTTGAGAATAATATGGGAATTATAAAATATTACTTATTCAAATTTCTTTTTCCGTTCAAATCAAAGCTATTTTTTATTTTAAAACTTCAAGGTGAAAAGTGGCAAAGTTTTCTATTCATTTCTTTTTCTTTCCTTTTGTTAAAAAACTCGTAAATATAAGAATTAGAAAGAAAATTTAAATTTTCCATTCATTTCTTTTTTTTGTCCATTTTAAAACTCGTAAACAGAGCGTAAAATTTCAAATTTCAAGTTTCAAATTTGGTTATGGTTTCAAATTTCAAGTTTAATATTATTATGGTCCAATTAAATACATTATTTATGATATTTAATTTATATATTCATTCACCTTCTTTCCATAATGTTTTATACATTTTCTCTAAAAATTTTATGCACATTTAAACTTCCTCTCTCTAAAATCAGAATATAATCACATAATATTATTTTTTTCATGGGCTGGAGGGGGGTGGGTGTATACATAATCACATAATATTATTTTTTTTTTGATGGGATGGGGTATTGGTGGGGGGTGGGGTGAGGGGGGTGGTGGGAGGGGGTGAGGGGGGGGGGTGGGGGTGGATAAGTGGTGTATACATAATCACATAATATTATTTTTTTCGGGGTGGGGTGGGGGGGGTGTATACATAATCACATAATATTATTTTTTTAAAGTAGGGGTGAGGGTGAGGGTGGGTGGGTGGGGGTAAGGGGTGTATACACAATCACATAATATTTTTTTGGTGGGTGGGGCGGTGGTATGGGGGGGGTAAGGGTGGGGGGGGGGGGTGGGGGTGGGGTGGGTAATCGAGCTTTTGAATATGTAAATATGGATGAAAATAACTTTTGATTTGTATTTGAATAAAATATGTGTCAAAAATATAATGTGTGGTCAAACTATATTTCTTTTAAAAATATGGTTTCAAACTTTAACCAACCCAAATAAATAAAAAACAGCTTAACCAACCCATTTAGTTTCAAGATTATGGGTTAACCCGACAATTAACCAACTATATTGCTGTGTCTAACTACAAATGATTTAGTGCAACACAATCCACGCACTATTTAGTAATGTCCTTCACCGCTTAACTTTCAAGCATAAATTCTTCATTTATTTTATATCTACCAAGATCAAAATAATGGAAACATCCATTCATTCTTCCCATGACTTCAACCTCACACGCATAAAACTTGTCCGAATCCATGTACTAGGCTCACTTACAATAAATTTCACTTAACTAAAATTACATATATATTTTTAGGGTTAATTATATATTAAACTCGAATATACACTTTTACCATTCGTATTCTCGATAGTTTAAACGCCACATCCTCGCTACTCCAAGTACTGCTAAGAAGCATAACGACCTCTTCAATCAATTTGTTCGTTTAAAAATGGTCCCGTGTCACAATTTAAATGGTCAAAATTACAAAAGGGTTAGTTATGTTTACTTAACTAGATTTGGGGTAAGGATGGGAGCGCTTAAATATAGGGGTACTAATGGTAAAAGGTATACTTCGGTTATTATACAATTAACCCTATTTTTTATTTCTACTTCTTGCACATTTTAATAACCGATTACGTTATAATGAATCTTACAAAATTACAAGAATTATAAGATCCTAATCTACTACCTAACCACAATCTCCCTTTCCTTTATCTTTACTTTTCTGACACTTTTCGATCATCCTGCTTTTATCCTAAAATTTTATTAGAATGCAAGAGTGAGAAACAAATCATAACTAACTTATTCATAATAAATTATAGGCCTAAATATGGATTAATACTTTTTAACATGAACTTTAATATTTTTTTACTTTGTACAATATTTCAATGCAAATTACACCTAATTCCTCAATGTATTTGAATTTTTTTCTTTTTTTTAGCAAGGCAAAATGTTATCGATCGAAAAAACTATTAATACAAAAGACTTGTTAAAAATGTAAAAATTACATAACGTCAAATCTCCCTACATCAAAATTCATGTCCAACCCAAAGGAGAGGAAAAACACTACCCTACTTATAGTTGATATATGGTGCAAAATGAGAAGATTTATATAACACCTTAATTTCACATCAAAAATATGATAAAATTTTGTCTCAGATATGAAAAATTAAGTTACTAACAATAGTACATTCAAGTCATGATTTTTTTTGTGAATGTAAATTTAAGGGGAGTTTGTAACACATCAATCCCACATCGAAAGATATCTCAAAAATTTGTCTGTATAAAGAATTGTTACTAACAATAGTGCTCCCTCAGTCCCGTAATATATGACATTTTAGAGTTGTGCACAAGAATTAAAAATATGATTAGAAAGCATTAAATATAGTATCAATTGTCTATAATACCATTAAAATCTCATTTTGGGTCAGAGGTTTAAGATCTTATTTGGATGGATTTGATTTGACCCGATATTTATTCCGGACTCGAGTTGCTTTTAGTTTACAAAATTTGGTTATGGTTCTATTTAAAAATTAAACCCACATTACCTAAAAATTTCAAATTTCAAATTTTAAATTTGGTTATGGTTTGGTTATGGTTTCAAATTTCAAGTTTAGCATTATTATGATCTAATTAAATACATTATTTATGATATTTAATTTCTATATTCATTCTCCTTCTTTCGATAATGTTTTTATACATTTTTCTCTAAAAAATTTTATGTACATTTAAACTTCTTCTCTAAAATCAGAATATTTACTCTCTAAAATCTTATCAGACTTTCTCTAAAATTTATACGCCTCGTATGTCTCTCGTCAAGAAATTTGAATATGTAGGAAACAATTTCCAAATAAATTTTAATTTTTACTTTTAAAAATTATTATCCCAAGATCTTTCTCATAATTTAGCATAATCAAAATTAAATAAATTATATTATATACCTTGTGTGCTCTTGCCAGAAAGACAATGGAGAATTTTTTTTTTATTCTCGATGAAGGCTTTTCTTTCCTCCCCGATCTTCCTCCCTATGACCTTTTCAGGACACCCCCAAAATTAGGTATACATCACCCATCTCGGGTCGCCGACATATGGTACAAAATTCAAATATAATTTACTAATACAACTGTCGTGTACAATACGACAAAACATAATCGTGAGTTTGAATACAATTATTGTCTACTAGAGATTATACAAACTCAAAAGGAGTCCTCATTACAATTATTAACACACTATTTCACGTAATAAATGAGGACTACTAATGCTATCCTTCCTGACCGCCACCCGCTCCTCGACTAGTCCCCTCGCTATGTTCTCATTTCAAGAGAATAAAGGAAAGAAAGGGGTGAGCTCAACTAGCCCAAAGAAGAAATATTATGACTAAGATAATGCGTAAAAAATTATCGTTAGCCTTCAACAAAGGTCAAACCGATAAAATATAACAACATCAAGTTTAACTACAAATGAACAAGCAATCCATTAAAAGAGTCAAGAGAGAATAAAATCTACTATCTTTTATGATTTAAAAGGTTTTTCATGACTTTTATCGCTGACTCAAATTTTAATAAATAATTCACATCATCAAATCACCCCCGCACTACTACTACCAAGGATATTCTTTAAGTATCACGACCATAAATTATCCATACACTACAAACCAAGGACATTCGTGGTATTCATTAATGGTCATGATCATGCCAACAACTCGTTCCATCAATGCACTACAAAGCCAATGATAACTTTTACCACATCATTTGTAACATTACTACCATGATTACAATCAATAATCCCTCGGTCATAATCATACCAAGTCCATCTATGCACTACAAAGCCACGTATGACTTTCAACATAATATAAACATGAGGATGATGACAATGATATATAGAATTCAATAAAAACAAGTTCAAGAATTAATTTATCCAGAACTAATAATGTCCAAATTGTCAACATGATACCGCTTTGTAGAGTAAAATTCAAGAATGATCGTAAGAATATTTCCATGAAAAGATATCGATGAAACGCAAATATCAAGGATATTCTACTAATTTCATGGAGTATAGAAGTCAAAACTTTAACCAACCGAGTATAATAAAGAATGGAATAACAAAAGAAATCACCATGCATGCTAGATTGATAGATAAAGTTATTCCAACGTAATAATAATAACTAAACCAAAGTCAGCAAAATTTGCAATCGACAGATGTTCCAACAGTAATAATAAAGATTTTAACCAGTCCCTGTAAAACACACGCATGTGATGTTCCAATGTATTAATAATAAAGATTTTAACCAGTCCTATGCAAAACACACAAAATGTGATGTTCCAATGTAATAATAGAATGTCACCAAGTATAGGTAAACACAGATATGTGTTATTCCAATGTAATAATAAGCAATGGAATAACAACAATTCTCTTCATGAATAAGAAAGAATAACACCCTTACATTAGTAGTAGATTGAATATCGCAGAGTGTAATAACAATGTAATACTCTTCTTCTTTCTCTCTATTCTCTTTATACTTTCTCTCTATAGCTTGAATGAATTCGTGAAAATAATGAAGCACTAGGCCTCTATTTATAGAAGAATTCTAGCTTAGCACTTGAAATGTGAAAAGGAAAGTGGCTTGACGAATCGGTGATGTGAAAAGAAAAGTGGTTCGATGCCTGTAATGTGAAACGACAATTGGTTCGATCAGAATATGAAAAACGGCAAGTGGTTTGACGCTTGGTAAAGGTAGTTACTATCGACGAAGGTAATTACTATCGATGAAGGTAATTACTATCGACGGTAAGGTAATTACTATCGACGGTTGTAATTACTATCGACGAAGAGACTTTAGATGATGACATATGGGCCCCCCATAAAATAACCAAACTTACCACAAACGCCTCATAATAGACTTTTTATATTCATCAAGGATTAAATAAATATTACCACAAATCATTTTATTTTTAATCAACACATATTTAATCTTTCAACAATTATTAATCATTTATAACTTGTCGCCTCAATTATTGATTTAATAATATAACATATTATACGATGATACCGTGACAATAATTGAATCAATAATATAAGAGATATGATGCAACAATTATCGTAGTAATAATCGAGTATAAATGAGTGACTTCTCACGTAAGCATCAATAATCAATACCGTGCTACTATGCAACCACGCCAGACATCGCATTTTTTACTACCGGGTAGTTCAACAGCTTTAATTCAGAATACCTCCGCCGTTATTTTTATAAAGTATTTTGTCGCTTGTCTCAATCCGGCAAATAATTCCGCTAGGGGGTCCACTAATGATTATGCCATTGCATTTAATATTCCCCGATAAAAAGAATATTCCCCACCAAACGTAATATTTTATAACAACTTGCTTACTTTGCAAAAATTTATAAATATTACCCACAACTATAACATTATATCAAATTTACTCCATAATATTCAAAAATAATATTTATAGAAAATTCATCTTTATTTATAAAAGTCAGGGTCTTACAACCTCCCTTCTTATGAAATTTCACCGAACTTAGGGTACGACTGTATGTCAAGAGGTAAGGATGCCTTGATTTCATTTCATTCTAACTCCCAAGTCATTTCCTCAACATCGTGGTTTCTCCACAAAACTTCGACTTGAGGTATAACCTCGAGCGTAGAATATGTTCCTTCTTATCCAAGATTTGAACAGAACCTCTTCATACGCCAAATCTTCCGCTATTTCGTCCTGGCTTCTAACTCAATAATGTGGTTCGGTCTTTCATATATTTACGTAATATGGATATGTGAAAACGTTATGAACACGAGACATACTGGCAGAAAAGCGAGTCTATAGCCACGCTCCTACTCGATCGAGGATTAAAATGGGCCGATGAATCGAGGATCGAGTTTTTCTCTTTCCAAATCTCAGAATTCCTTTTCATGGAGCAACACGCAACAACACATGATCTCATATATCGAATTTCACGTCCTTTCGATGAAGATCAAAGATAACTCTTTTGTCGATCTTGTGAGGTTTTTATATACGCTTGTCGATCGCTTTGAATCTTTTCCGTAGTCAAACGTATCAACTCCATCCCCAACAACGCTTTTTCACCCACCTCATCCCAAAGATACCGAGAACGACACTTTCTTCCATACAACGCTCAATAGAGCCATGCCAATACTTGCTTGATAACCTGCTGTTGTAGGAAAACTCCACCAATGGTAAGAACTTGTCCCAACTTCCTTGAAATCAAGGACACAGTAGTCTTAATAGATCTTCAAGAGTTTGAATAGTCCGACCGTCTGTCTGTCTCGAGGATGATATGCCGAAGCTAAATCAGAAGTGTGTGCCCATAGCTTTTTGCAAACTAACCCAAAATCGTGAAGTGAATCTTCGGGTCTCGATCAAAAACTATGGATACCGCATATACCATGCAATCTTACAACCTCATTTATGTACATACGAGCAAGACGCTCAAGTGTATAAGTTTTTCAGATAGGTAAGAAATGAGCAGACTTGGTCAATCTATCAACAATGACCCAAATCGCATCTACGCCTTGAGAAACGTTAGAAGACCCAGAATCTAAATCCATAGTAATGTGCTCCCACTTCCATTCTAGAATTTCAAGTGGTTGCAATGGACCTTTGGTACTTGATGCCCGCTTAACTCGCTGACAAGTTAGACACCTCGAGATAAACAACGCTTATCTCTCTTCATATTGCTCCACCAAAATGTATGACTTAATATCATGATACATTTTGGTACTCCTGTGATGGATTGCAAACGGTGTTGTGGGCCTCCATCATGATTTTATACTTTAAATCGTGGTCGTTAGAACAAAAAGTCCGGAGTCGACTCAAGTATTCCTTCTTCATCGATTCTTGCTTCCTAAGATAAGACCTTCTTGCACTTTCTTCCTCATATGCGATCACCTCCGTGTCCGTAGAATTTGAGCAAATTTTAACTTTATCGATTAAAGTTGGTTCTACTCAGATATTCGCCATCATCACACGGGTCCCTCGAGTCTTTAACTCTATCTCCATCCTTTGCAAGTCACACAAATGGGCTCATATGCTGATAATATCGCACTCAGATTTCAGATATGATCTTCTACTCAATGCGCCACCACCACGCTCGCTTTTCAGATGGTATTGATGGTATGATCATAATCTTTCAATAGCTTCAAGCCAACGCCGTTGTCGCATGTTCAGCCTTTTTTGACTAAAGAAATATTTGAGGCTTTTATGATCCGTAAAGATCTCCACCTTCTCCCCATATAAGTAATGCCTCTAAATCTTTAGTGCGAAGATAACAAATGCCAACTCTAGATCATGAGTAGGATAATTCCTCTCATATTCTTTGAGTTGTCTTCGAGGCATAGGCTATGACTTTTCCATGTTGCATGAGAACACATTCCAACCCTTTGCCCAAGCATCATCAGAGATGACAAATCCTCCGAGCCGTAGATGGTATTGTCGTAATAGGTGCCGAAATGAGTCTCCTCTCGAGTTCTTGAAAACTCTTCTCACATTCTTCGCCCCAACCGAACTTTGTATCTTTTTCGAGTCACCGAGTCAATGGAGTAGCGATTCGAGAAAATTCTTCACGAATCTCCGATAATAACCGCTAAACCGAGAAAGCTACGATTTCCCATCGATTTAGGTTTCTCTCAAATTTGAATTGCTTCAACCTTTGCCGTCAATGATATTCCATGACTTGATACTACGCGGCCAAGGAATGCTACTTCTCAAGACAAATTCAGATTTCTTCAACTCTGGCATAAAGCTTGTATTCACGGCTTTTGGAGTGTCACCTCAAGTGTTGCTTTCATGATCTTCACGGCTTTTGAATAAATAAGATGTCATCAATAAAGACGACCACAAAGTGATCCAAATATTCCTTGAATACTTTGGCTCATCATATCCATGAAGGCAACAGAGAATTAGTCAATCCAAAGGACATGACTATAAATTCATAATGTCCGCATCGAAGTTTTGAAAGCCGCCTTTGAATGTCATCTGCTCTAATCTTCAATCGGTGATATCCTAACGAAGATCAATCTTTGAAAAGAATTTGCTCCTTGCAACCGGGTCAAACAGTCATCAATACGCGGTAATGGATACCTATTTTTGATGGTGACATGATTCAACTCCCGATAATCAATACAAAGTCGATACTCCCATCTTTCTTCTTCACGAATAGTAACAGAGCACCCCAAGGTGAAGTACTAGACTTAATAAAGCCAATGTCTAACAATTCCTCGCAGCTTGGGTCTTTAACTCCTCAAGTTCAATAGAAGCCATTCGATATGGGGAAGCTAAGTTTGCCGAAGTTGTCTCGATTTGCATCCCATTCGTTGATAATGAGGAGAGAATGACACTAAATATTTCATGCGAGGTTTGAAACCCAAAATACGCCAATACCTCATTTCTCACAAACTTTATTTATATTCAGATGTCAGTGAATAGGCTCATTATCGAGCGTGATAATGAGCTCTGATCAATCAAGAATAATGACCAACAACTCGATGATAATCATATCTATGGTAATTCATCATCTAACAATGATAACCATCGGAGGAAATTATCATGCCGTAAATGGTAACCACTTCTAGTAATCATGGCCAAGATAATAAAGAAATAACTCAAGTGGAAATTTCAAGAAGAGAAGATTTAACAATGACGGAAGACGCTTCAAGACCAACACCAAAGAATCTAATTTTAGAGGAGGAGAAAGACCGCCAGCTAGATGCTGCTACAGACAAGTGAGAAGAGGGACACATAAGTCCAAACTGCTCAAAACCTTCCAAGGTATGTTATAATTGTGGAAAAGAAGGCCATATCGCCGAGATTGTACGCAGAATAAACCCACCCAAATGGGATGGTGACTTAAAAGGTCATTCCAAAAAAGTCAAAGTCAATCTGCCTCGGAAGAGTGTTTGTCGTGATCGGTCGAATACGAGGAACCCGAACGAATTTAGCACTCAAGTTAGTTAATTATAAATTTTACTAAGTTTATACCTTATTAGATACCGGTTCTACCCATTCATTTATCTCTCCCGCTTATACTCAACGCTTAAACTCGACTCCGAGAAAAATAGACTTCGACTTATCTCGTTAAAACTCCGCTATGAGAAACTTTCGCTACATCCACCGCTTATAAATCTTGTTTGATCCAAGTTGGCACCATCACATTACCCGCTGACCTTTATTTCTTTAAAGATACTTACTTTTGATGTGATTTTGGGGATCGATTGATTAACTATTCATCATGCCAAAATTGATTGCTTTCGTAAGGTCATTAGTTTTCATATTCCTAAGCAACCCGTTATTCAATTCAAGCAACCAAACCATTGAAGTCAAACACTTTCATATCAAGCCATAAACTCATTCGCTTATTGAAAAAATGGATGTTAAGTTTTCTTAGCCCATGTTATGGACTCAACAAAAATACGCCGATTTGAATGATATTTCTATTGTTAGTAAACTTCCCGATGTATTTCCTAAAGAATTTCTCGCTTACTCCCAAAGTTTGATATTGAATTTTGTATCGACTTTGAACCCAAAGACAAAACCCATTTCTAAAATCTCATATCGAATGGCTCCTATCAACTTCGTGAGTTAAAAATTCAACTATAGAATTTGGTACCTTAGCCTCTATCCGGTGACTTCTTTGTGGAATGCACCGCCCGCATTCTCCGTAGGGGACGCCATATTTGTGCGATAAGAAACCGATAGGTACCATGGTGACGTATATCCAAGATTGGGATATGAGTCATAGTTGAGAGCAACCTAAGTCAAGAATAAAAATACGAGCTTTAGGCTTAGTTGGTTATTATCGAGATTCGTGGAAAGATTTTCTCTAATCGCTATTCCATTAACGCAAATTTTAACTCAGAGAGATACAAAATTCGAATGGAGCAAGGAATATGGGAAGAGCTCAATAACTCAAGAGGAGACTCATTTTGGCACCTGCTCACCATACCATCCTCGGAAAAAAAAAACGAACGTGGTAGCCGATTTGTTGAGTAGAAAAAATCGTATGTGGTTACGAAAAGCGATGTTTTTAACAAAAAGACCCATTTCAGATGACTTACAAATGATAGAGATAGAAAGTTAAAGACTCTATGGATCACGGATGATATATGAGTAAAAAAATCAACTTTAATCGATAAATTTAAAGATGCTCAAGCTACGCACTGAGTCGATGAATATGAAGAAGAAGATGCAAAAGTCGTTATTCCAAAAGCGAGAATCCATGATGTGAGAAAATCTCAATCCTTCGATTTATTAGTCCATTTGAAATCCTCGATCAAATTGGAACTGTGGCTTATAGACTCATTTTACCGCCAAGTATGATACGTGTTTATAACGCTTTTTTAGATGACATGTTACGTAAATATGTGGATGACCAACCACATTATCGAAAGTTAGAACCGACAAGATAGCCTAAAACTTAACGTATTTGAGGAGATACCACCAAGATCTTGGATGGGAAGGATCATGTCTCACGATGTCAATTTCGAGGACGAAATTTCATAAGGAGGGGAGGTCAGAAGGCCCCAACTTTTTATAAATGAAGATTTAATTTTCTATTTATTATTTTGAAATAGTAAGGGGTTGATTTGATTAATGTGGTTAGTTATGGGTAAAATGCGCAAATATTTCAAATAAGCAAGTGGTTATAAAATATTCATTGTTGTTTGGGAATATTCGCTTCGTCGTGGAATATTCTTCATTGCTTGGGAATATTCGTATTTACTCAAGACGCCTTTTGTGGGCCCCATAACTAAAAGCTTTATCGATGAAGAAAACGACAAGTATAAGTTGTTTATAAATAACTCATGAAGTTGTTACCAAGTAATACCGTTGAATATCCTATGGTTAAAACACAATAATACGCTATTGTCAGACAAGAAGACACCAGATTTGCACCAATTATTGATTCTTACGTAAGCATAGGCACTACTCAATAACTCAAGTGAGTTATCGCTCAAAGATTTTATTTTATCGATTCAATAATTGTCATAAGCTAATATTTTATATTATCGTTGTTTCAATAATTGTCACTACATAGTATTTTCCATTATCGGCTAATAATTCATATTATCCTAATAATATTATTAGAAAACATTATTGGCAATGTCTAGAAAGTTTTGTCTAAGGAGAGGTTCGTCACCTAATCATGCCACCAAGAAGAGAAATTCTTATCGAAAGCCCATCTTCCCGAACCGCCTCGTCACAATATCAGATTCTCGTAATATTATTTGTGAATAATTAATTATTGATTTATATGATGAGTAAAATATTGATTTTATGTAGATATAGATGGAGAAAATTTTAAAGTGACAATTGTTAAAAATTGATATTTTATCTTTTCCGATAAAATAATATTTTATTATATTATTATAATAGAATAAAGATGATATTTTTACAATGAATGTGGGATATATGAGTATATGAGGAGAAAAGAGTATTTTTGTTGCATTAAATGATTAACACATGTTTTGTGTGTGCTTGAGAGACCTCATTTCTCGATCGAAATTTGATTATAAATTTCAAAAATCGTCTGTATGTGGATTTCTTAATTTCTTTCTATTTGGAAAACTTTCTTCCGCAAAGTTGTAGAGAATTGATTTCCTATAAAAATTCAAGAGATTCAATTTTCCGATAAAAGGGCTATTTATAATGAATTATCAAGTTCTAAAGTTCAAATAATTAATTTTTGTAAGTTTAAAATATTTTAAATCACAAAAACGTTTTTGGCAAGTTTGGCACATGTGTATCGATATGTTTGGATCAATGAGGGTGCGTAAGAATTTATAATATATATATATTATTATTATATTAAATTTTCTCGCTTTTGTTCTAAGCAATTTCCTATAAATAGGTGCTTAGGTTAGAATTGAAAATCACACCGTAAACTACAGATTTTCTCTCTTTCTCTCTATATATCGAGATTATTTTTGTGAGTATTTTAGTACTTCGAGTATTGCTATACTTGCAAGTTCTTTTAGCACTATATCCAAAGATTTCACCAAGTATTATTCTTTCCGAGGTAAGGGATGTTATTTTCTTCAGAAATGATATTATTTCTTCAATATCATTATGCCAAAATATCGGTCCTAATTTTTATCAAATTTGAAACTTTTCATGCTCTGAGTTATTATTCATGAGTTACTATTCACGAGTTACTATTCATGAGTTACTATTCACGTAATACTATTCACGAAGCATGATGATTTTCTTGTGGAATTTCTATCTTTTGGTGCTCTGAGTTACAATTCACGATTCTAAGACTATTCACAGATACTAAGACTATTCACTTATCACGACACTATTCACGTAAAAATTAAATTTTCTTTTCTATGTCCAAGATTGTCTCGTTATGATTCCTATCTTTGATCGATCTATATTTTGGTCTTCATTCTGAATTTTACTCCACTCGATTATTTATGAAGTATTTTGAACTGGATTGTGTAAAGTACTAATCCTTAATATTTGTTCTTTGTTTCACCGATTCTTTTTCTTTAAAATATTTTTCATCATCCTCACCCTAAAATGATGATGATATAATCAATATCTTTGGCCCAGAGTGCAAAGATGAATGATTTCGATGAATATCTTTAGTCCCGTAGTAAAGATGAAATACGTGTTTAGATGAATGATTTTCGATGAATATCTTTGGCCCGAGTGCAAAAAGATGAACAGTGTTTAGATGAATACGACTAATCGGGTGAATATCTTTGGCCCAGAGTAAAAAGATGAATATTTGATTTATGATGTATATTGATTGATGTTACAAGGATAAAATATCGATGATGGACTTTTTAAATTCATAGATGATAGTAGATTTCATTCTCTACTTAACTCGCTAATGAATTGTTGTTTCACCGCAGCTTGTTTATCTAAAACTTGTTTTCTATTGTATTCTATCGATTTTTCCTTATCAAGACTAAGGATAATTTGTTGTACATTATCTTAGTCATAATATTCTTTATCGGGCTAGTTGAGCTTTTTTTCTTTTGTTCCATTTTCTTCTCGTGAGACGAGAATATAATGAACTAGCTTCTAAAGTGGAGTAATGGTTCAAGATAGTTGTTTTAGTAGTCCTCACTATTTTGTAAAATAGTGTATCAATAATTGTAATAAGGACTTATTTGAGTGTGGATATTGTCTGTAAGACAATATTTGTATTTAAACTCATTAGCTTATGTGTTGTCGATTTTGTACGACAATCAGATTAATGAAGTTGTAGTTATTTCGCATCATGTATTTGGCATGCACTCGTAATGGGTGATGTATACCTATTTTGGGGGCGCGCCATGTAGGCCAGAAGTTCTTCTACGAATACGCCAGAAATTTATTAACAATAGAAATATCGCTCAAAATCGCGATTTTTTTGTTTAAATCAGGATATGAGCTAAGAAAGCTTGACATCCGCTTTTAATAAACGAATAGCTTTATGGCTTGAGATGACCATGATTGATTTTAATGGTTTGGTCGCTTGAATTCGCATAATAGGTTGATTAGGAATATGAAAGCTAACAACCTTACTTTAAACAATCAATTTTTGCATGATGAGTAAGTTAACCAATCAATCCTTGTAATCACGCCAAATGCAAGTATTTTCAATGAAATAAGATCTACAGTAATGTGAGGGTACCGATTTGAACCAAACAAGACTTATAAACAATGGATGTAATGAAGGTTTCTCCCAACTGAGTTTCCACAGATAAGTCAAAGTCTAATTTCTCCTGAGTCAAATTTAATCGATGAGCGCAAGTAGGAGAAATAAAAGAATGGGTAGATTCTTGTGATCAAATAAAGTATAGATTTCAAGAAGCGCTTATGATAAGCTTTCACCCGTGATGACCTCATTCGTTCCTTGCTTTCGGGAGGTCACAACAAACGCCTCCTCAGACTACCGGCTTTGACTTTTCCGACTACTGGTGCTCCATCCTAGTCAATTTTGCCTTCTATGAACGAACGAAAAATCGCCAAGGACCTTCTTCCATAATTATAACATGCTTGACTCGCATCGCTAGCTTGACCGATGTGCCCTCCTCCGTGATTTGAAACATATGATAGTGGTCGCTTCCTTCCTTAATGACAAAAATATGTGCCGACGCCTTCCATCATTGTTGAATCTCCTCCTCTCGAAATGTCCATTCTATTATTTTGGCCCCGACACTCTCAAGTGGTTACCATTTCGCATGTTGATTCCTCCACGCTTGTTGTCACCGCTCAATGATCGCTTCTCACCGGTATTATCATTTTGCCACCGCTTCTTTTAGTCATATGACTCGTTATCGCGCCCCACTAATCGAGCCCTATTTACAACATCCAATATAAACACGCTTTATGAGAAATAAGATGTCGACGATTCCCGCTTCAAACCTCTTAAAACATCCGTGTCATTCTCTTCATTATCCACCAAGTGGGACGAAACCGGATAACTCCGTAAATTTAGCCTCAGATCATGACACGGTCATATTGTTTTGTTCCAACTTGATAAACTCCACCTCCTTCATGTGACGCAATACTTTCTGAAAGTATTTATCGCTGAACAACTCTTGAACTTCTCCCAAGACATCTTCAAGACGGCAGTTGAGTACGCTTTTACCGATTCCCACCAAGAATCGCTTCTCCGCAACATAAGGCGGCAATGGAACCTTTTGCTCCTCGAGCATCCCAAGACATCAAATATCTTGGTGATCTCTTGATCCATGCTTCCGCCATAAGTGGTTTTGGCTTCCTTAAACTTCTTGTGGTCCCAGCCTGAATCGCTTAATGGTGACCGCCGAGAGTTTTCAAGTTTCCACCGCATTTTGGACAAGAGCCGCCTCATCATTGCCAGTGCATGAATTGCATAAAACCCCAACATTTGATCATTCATCATTTGGTCGTTGTTGTTGTTTGTATGAGGATTGTCGCCTCGATGCACATTATCCCTCGATTATTGATATCGTGGAATCAACTACGCCTCAGGCTCCATTGCTATTCTCAACATTCTCTGATGTCATTTTCAGACATCGCCACAAAACAAAGGTTAATCGACATGTAAATATATTATCCCTAAATTCGACCACCAATTAAATACCACATAAACTTAGGTAGGTCATACTAGCAAGGAATTCTCGCCTCCCTCCTAGTACTATTCTCACATCTTAGCCAGGATCATATCCCTAAGCTTTGATATTAACCGTGACGCCCCAAAATTAGGTATACATCACCCATCTTGGGTCGCCGATACATGGTACAAAATTCAAATACAACTTATTAATACAACTGTCGTACAATAATACGACAAAACATATAATCGTGAGTTTGAATACAATTATTGTCTACTAGAGATTATACAAACTCAAAAGGAGTCCTCATTATAATTATTAACACACTATTTCACGTAATAGTGAGGACTACTAATGCTATCCTCCTCGACCGCTACCCATTCTCCGACTAGTCCCTACTATGTTCTAATTTCCTCAAGAGAATAAAGGAAAGAAAGGGTGAGCTCAACTAGCCCAAGAAGAAATATTATGACTAAGATAATGCGTAATAAATTATCGTTAGCCTTCAACAAAGGTTAAACCGATAAAATATAACAACATCAAGTTTAATCATAATTAACAAGCAATCCATTAAAAGAGTCAAGAGAGAATAAAATCTACTATCTTTTATGATTTAAAAGGTTTTTATGACTTTTATCGTTGGGACTCAAATTTTAATAAATAATCCACATCATCGAATCACCCCCGCACTACTACCAAAGATATTCTTTAAGTATCACGCACCACAAATTATCCATGCACTACAAACCAAGGACATTCGTATTTATTAATGGTCATGATCATGCCAACAACCGCCCATCAATGCACTACGTGCCAATGATAACTTTTACCACATCATTTGTAACATTACTACTACCATTACAACGAATAATCCTCGGTCATAATCATACCAAGTCCATCTATGCACCACAAAAGCCACAAATGACTTTCAACATAATATAAAAACATGAGGATGATGACAATGATATAAGAATTCAATAAAACAAGTTCAAGAATTAATTTATCCAGAACTAATAATGTCCAAATTGTCAACATGATACCGCTTTTGTAGAGTAAAATTCAAGAATGATCAAGAATATTTCCATGAAAAGATATCGATGAAACGCAAATATCAAGGATATTCTACTAATTTCATGGAGTATAGAAGTCAAAACTTTAACCAATTGAGAATAATAAAGAATGGAATAACAAAAGAAATCACCACGCATGTGGTATCAGATGATGTGTTATTCCAATGTAATAATAATAACTAAACCAAAGTTAGGCAAAATTTGCAACGGCTGTGATGTTCCAATGTAATAATAAAGATTTTAACTGCATCCTGTAAAACACATGCATAAGATGTTCCAATGTATTAATAATAAAGATTTTAACTAGTCCCTGTAAAACACATATATGTGATGTTCCAATGTATCAATAATAAAGATTTTAACCAGTCCTGTAAAACACATGCATGTGATGTTCCAATGTAATAATAGAAGAATGTCACCAAGTATAGGTAAACCACAGATATAAAAGTTATTCCAATGTAATAATAAGCAATGGAATAACAATAGCTTCTTCATGAATAAGAAAGAATAACACCCTTACATTAGTAGTAGATTGAATAACGCAGAAGTGTAGTAATGTAATACTCTTCTTCTTTCTCTCTTATTCTCTCTATACTTTCTCTCTCTAGCTTGAATGAATTCGTGAAAAATAATGAAGCACTAGGCCTCTATTTATAGAAGATTTCTAGCTTAGCACTTGAAATGTGAAAAGGCAAGTGGCTCGACGAATCGGTGATGTGAAAAGAAAAGTGGTTCGACGCTTGTAATATGAAATGACAAGTGGTTCGACGCACCGTAATATGAAACGGAAAGTGGTTTGATGTCCGGTAAAGGTAGTTACTATCGACGGGTTGGTAATTACTATCGATGAAGGTAATTACTATCGACGGTTGGTAATTACTATCGACGGTAATTACTATTAACGAAGAGACTTTTAGATGATGACATATGGGCCCCCATAAAATAACCAAACTTACCACAAACGCCTCATAATAGACTTTTTATATACATCAAGGATTTAATAAATATTACCACAAATCATTTTATTTTTAATCAACACATATTTAATCTTTCAACAATTATTAATCATTTATAACTTGTCGCCTCAATTATTGATTTAATAATATAACATATTATACAGATGATACCGTGACAATAATTGAATCAATAATATAAGAGATATGATGCAAAGAATTATCGTAGTAATAATCGAGTATAGCTTAGTGACTTCTCACGTAAGATCAATAATCAATACCGCGCTACTACTATGTAACCACGCCAGACATCGCATTTTTTATTACCGGTAGTTCAACAGCTTTTAACTTCAGAATACCTCCGCCAAGTTATTTTCATAAAGTATTTTGTCGTCAATTGCATTTAATATTCCCCGACAAAAAAAGAATATTTCCCACCAAACGTAATATTTTATAACAACTTGCTTACTTTGCAAAATTTATAAATATTACCCACAACTATAACATTATATCAAATTTACTCCATAATGTTCAAAAATAATATTTATAGAAAATTCATATTTATTTATAAAAGTTGGGGTCTTACACCTTATTTTGATATTACGCATTTTTTTGAGAGTGGGCTCAAAATATCGCAAAGTGATATAATATATAGAGTCCTCAATTCTCGATATTTATCAGGATAATTTGAAAACTTATCTGATATATTTTATCCTGCTATTTTGTTACATCTTAATAAGGGCTAAAGTGGGGATCAAGTAGATTCTACAACTCTAGCTCCAATATAATACTAATTTCTGATTAACTCTTTAATCAATTAGAATTATATTAATTATAACTAATTCCACTAAATAGTTATAATTGCACTCTAGAATTAATAGAATTAAAATTAATTAATTAAATCCTTCCACTATTAGTATCTTGCAAAAATATACCCTCTACAATAATATCCATAAACGCTGCAGAGAATAAAGTCATAACACACCACGCTTATCGCTTATATGCTTGACTACATAATTTATACACTTTTTGATCACACATTAATTTAATAAATTAAATTAATACTTTAATAATTTGAATTACTAAAATACTTGGCCACGATTTTTGGTGATCAACCAATAAATTATACCAAGGGGATATTATAATTTAATCAGATAATTTCATCTTGAAAAATACATGTTCCTAATTTTATAACATATATCACCCAACATATTGAGGTATTGATAGTATTTAAAATCTCACTCTTTAATATATTAAAGTGACATACATTATAAAATTAAGTTCATTATTCTCTCGTGATTAAGAGTAATTGCATTATTATTAGTAATTGAAAAATTATTTATAATAACAAAGATTTAACAAATAATTTTTCGCAACGATCCAGCTTCTATGTATTTCAAAAATACACCAATACACTAGATTAAAGTCTTCACTTTATATGACTAAGACAAATCATCCAATCAACTCAGACATAATCTACTGTAATGGTTTATCCATTTTCATCTAAGATTGAGAATAATATATTTTTTTAATTATACATAATATATAATGTATGTCTTCTCAGATATGACACTCCTTCATATACATAAATTATAAAATGTATAATTATGGACAAAATTTATGACACATTTAATTATGCAAAATTAAATTAAATGTTTTTATTAAAATAATAAAATAAATATCAACATCGATTTTTCCGGGCTTAAACCTTACAATCTCCCACTAGCCCTAAAACCCAATTTACCATAAGTCTAATACCCATTCCTCAAGATGAAAATCAAAAACTTAGAAGATCACAAGGTCTTTGTAAAAGGATCACCAAATTTTAACATCGATAATACTCCCACATCATATAATCAATAAGCAATATATCCCTCTAACTACTCTCTATTGACTTTTATCCGGGGCAACATTTCAAGCCATCACTACCGTTGAAATATACTTTTCTATAGGCATATTCCTCCTCAACCGCCATTGCAGATTCTCGATTCAAGATCCAATCATCAATCTTTGATCCATATCGAATTCAGTCGACCGCTTTGTAGACAGGTAATTCAAAACTCGATGTCAGGTTCTCCCAATTGCTTTCCAAAAAGAGAAATTCATATCATCTATTTTAGCCTTCTTAGATCTGACATCTCTTTCCACAATATCCACGTGTCGCGGCGCTTTTTGCCCATGCATCACTTATTCTCACCCGCTCGCTTTTTTTTCTTCAAATTTCAAATTCCATCTTTATCATCTTATACTCGCCAAAGAATGCTTCGCTCAAGATCACATATCGGTAACACAAGCTTGAATCATCAGATCATTTTGCTCCACGAATCACCGTCGTTTCTCAAATTTCGCTTCTTCTAACTCATGAATACGATTTTGAAATTCTACATTTTGATCATATAATACCTCTAATAAACTCTCCTCGTGTACCTTCTTCTTCCTCACTCTCACCACTCTCAGGATCATCTCTGTGCAACTATCAATTCTTCACTCACCACATGGATATCTCTAATTCCTTCTTCGTCTCGACATCACATTATCATGGTTAAGTGATTAGAGGTATCCCCACAGCCTCATTTACTCCATTGTTAGCATTCTCACCGCCATTCTCAACATCGCCATAAAACAAGGGTTAATTAAGCAAATTAACATATCACATAATATTCAGATATTATGACCGACCAACAATTAAGCTTAGGTAGACACACTAAATAAGGATTTACTCATCTCTCCTCCTAGTTCTAATCCCGATCTCCGCCAGAGATCATATCCCTAAGCTCGATACTTAAATGTAACAACCCCAAAATAGGTCCATTTCATCTAACCCATTCTCGAGTCGCCAAATACATGGTACGTAAAACAACTACAACTTTATTACAACAATTGTCGCGGTAAAATACAACAACACATATGTTGTGAGTTTGATACAAATATATATCAACCGCGACTCATGTCCCAACCGTGGACAAAGACTCTCATGATGACACCTTACATAAAGGTATAATCGAAAACTGCTTTTAGAAATTAGAATCTTTGGCAAGGAAACCTTCGCATATGGAGGCCATGCTGCCAGGTTATTATAGATATCATATGGACACAAAATTATCCTCGTCAATCTAATAGACCCCAAAGAAAAACGAGAAGATTACTATCATATTCTTCCCAATGGCAAGTCTTCTTCGACATATCATTATCTCCAATGTCTCTAATTGAGAGTTATATTTCAAATAGACTCCAAGATCATATAGATAGTGCCGGGTAGATATACTCAAAGAAGTGGATGAGCACAACCCCGCCTTTATGATGACACGAGGTCAGATGTCATTAGACATCTTGTATGATAAAGTGGCAAAAAACACCTTCCAAGTTAAATTCACCTCACCCTCAACATCTATAGACCACCGCTCTATTCCCTTGTTATTCCCCGCCGACCCAAATACACTTTTTATTACCCGAAAGGAATTGTGAAGCAAAAAAAGGTGAGCACAACTAGCTCAAGAAAGAATATCATGACTAAAGATAAATAAATTATCAATAGCCTTCAACAAGAATAAATCGTAGATTTAGAAATATACGGTAGATGATAAAACTTTTCAACCATAGTCATAAATGAACGAGCAATCCATTAAAGAGTCAAATAGACCATAAAATCTATTATCTTCTCCATGTTAAAAGTCCACCAACAATGTTTTATCCTCAGAACATCAATCAAAAATTCCTCGTCCCACAATCACATGTATAACTCATAATCGTAATTGTTGTTCTAAATTCCTTTCCTCATCCAGGACAAAGATAATTTTCATCACCTGAAACATCAAAGATTATGGTTATACCAAATCACAGTTCATGTTCATAATCCTACTAATAAATTCATCTTTGCACTACGGGCCAAAGATATACATCAACAAGTCATCTTTGCACTACAGGCCAAAGATATTCATCAACAAGTCATCTTTGCACTACAGACCAAAGATATTCATTAGTTGGTCATGTTCATCTAAACACCTGTTCATCTTTGCACTATAGGCCAAAGATATTCATCAGAAATCATTCATCTTTGCACTACAGGCCAAAGATATTCCGTTATATCATCATTTAAGACTGAGGATGATGAAAAATATTTTAAAGAAAACGAATCCAGTGAAGCAAAAGAATAAATATTAAGAATTCGTACTTTAAACAATTCCCATTCAAAAATACTTCATAAATAACCAGAGTGGAGTAAAATTCAAGAATGATCAAAACATGGATACAATCAAAGCTAGTATCCAGAATAGATATTTTGGACAAAAAAAAGAAATTTTATTTTTCGGTGAATAGTGTCGTATTCGTGAATAGTGTCGTATACGTGAATAGTAACTCCGACACCAAAAGATAGAAATTTCACACAAAAATCATCACACTTCGTGAATAGTATAGTAAGAATCATGAATAAGAATCGTGAATACTAACTCATGAATAAGAATCATGAATAAGAACTCGTGAATAAGAACTCCCGATACATGAAAAAGTTCCAAATTTGATAAAAAGTTCAAACTAATATTTTAGCATAATAATATTATAGAAATAATATCATTTATGAAGAAAATAATCTCCCTTACAATCCCTTACCTCGTAAAGAATAAGATTTTCGACTAGAATATCGATATAAAGGTCGAAAGAACTTGCACCGTAGATAAATAATACTCAAAGTTCTAAAATACTCACAAAATACGCCGATATAATAGAGAGAGAGAGAGAGAAATCTTTAGTTTCGTATGATTTTCAATTCTAACATAAGCACCCTATTTATAAGAAAATGCTTAGTAACACCAAAGCGTAAAAAATTAATAAAATATTATTATTATTATTATAAAATTTTCACGCCAACCTCTTAACAACCGATTTCAAAGACATTCCAACAACCAAAACCATCAAAAAACGCTTTTTCTCAATTAATTTATTTAAAACTCCAAATAATAATAATTAATTAATCCTAACTTCAATAATTCATAATAAATAACCCTTTTATCGTAAATTTCAATCTTATGTACTTTTTATAGGAAATTCAATTCTCTACAACTTTGCGTAAGAAAGTTTTCCCAAATTCCAAATGTAAATCGACCAAATCCATAAACTGGATGATTTTACAAATAATCAAATTTCAACCAAGAAATGGGCCTACGATATGTTTAACATGTTTTAAAACAACTTTTACAACAAAAATACTCTTCCTCCTCATATACTCATATATCCCACATTTATTGTAAAAATATCATCATTATTATATAATAATATAATAAAATATTATTTTATCATAAAAGATAAAATATCAATTTTCAAACAATTGTCACTTCATATATAGGAGGCCATGCTGCCTAGGTTATTATAGATATCATATGGCCACGTAATTATCCTTGGTCAATCTAATAGACCCCAAAGAAAACGAGAAGATTACTATCATATTCTTCCCAATGGCGTAGTCTTCTTCGCCATATCATTATCTCCAATGTCTCTAATCGAGAGTTATATTTCCAATAGACTCCAAGATCATATAGATAGTGTTGGTAGATATACTCAAAGAAGTGGATGAGCACAACCTCGCCTTTATGATGACACGAGGTTGTATGTCATTAGACATCTTGTATGATAAAGGCAAAACACCCTTCCAAGTTAAATTCACCTCACCTCAACATCTATGTACCATCGCCCTATTCCCTTGTTATTCCCCGCCGACCCAAATACACTTTTTATTACGTGAAAGGAATTGTGAAGCAAAAGGGTGAGCACAACTAGCTCAAGAAAGAATATCATAACTAAAGATAAATAAATTATCAATAGCCTTCAACAAAGAATAAATCGTAGAATTAGAACATATGGTAGATGATAAAACTTTTCAACCATAGTTGCAAATGGAATGAGCAATCCATTAAAGAGTCAAATAGACCATAAAATCTATTATCTTCCATGTTAAAAGTCCACCAACAATGTTTTATCCTCAGAACATCAATCAAAATTCCCGCCCACAATCACATGTATAACTCATAATCGTAATTGTTGTTCTAAATTCTTTCCTCATCCAGACAAAGATAATTTTCATCACCAAACATCAAAGATTATGGTTATACCAAATCACAGTTCATGTTCATAATCCTACTAATAAATTCATCTTTGCACTACGGCCAAAGATATACATCAACAAGTCATCTTTGCACTACATGCCAAAGATATTCATCAACAAGTCATCTTTTGCACTACGTGCATCAAAGATATTCATTAGTTGGTCATGTTCATCTAAACACTGCTCATCTTTGCACTACGCGCCAAAGATATTCATCGAAATCATTCATCTTTGCACTACAAAAGCCAAAGATATTCCGTTATATCATCATTTAAGACCGAGGATGATGAAAATATTTTAAAGAAAACGAATCCAAAGGAAGCAAAAGAATAAATATTAAGGATTCAGACTTTAAACAATTCCCATTCAAAAATACTTCATAAATAACCCGAGTGGGGGTAAAATTCAAGAATGATCAAAACATGGATACAATCAAAGCTAGTATCCGTATTAGATATTTTGGACAAAAAAAGAAATTTCATTTTTCTATGAATAAAGGTCGATTCGTGAATAGTGTCGATACGTGAATAGTAAATCTACACCAAAAGATAGAAATTTCACAAAAAAATCATCACGCTTCGTGAATAGACTCGTAATAAGAACTCGTGAATAGTAACTCGTGAATAAGAACTCGTGAATAAGAACCCCGACATGAAAAAGTTTCAAATTTGATAAAAAGTTCAAACAAATATTTTAGCATAATAATATCAAGAAATAATATCCTTTATGAAGAAAATAATCTCCCTTACAATCCCTTACCTCGTAAAGAATAATAAGATTTAACCGAATATCGGATATAGTGTCGAAAGAACTTGCAATCAGATAGCAATACTCAAAGTACTAAAATACTCACAAAATACGCCGATATAATAGAGAGAGAAAGAGAGAGAAATCTTTAGTTTCGTATGATTTTCAATTCTAACATAAGCACCCTATTTATAAGAAAATGCTTAGAACACCAAAAATGTAAAAAATTAATAAAATATATTATTATTATTATAAAATTTTCACGCCAACCTCTTAACAACCGATTTCAAAGACATTCCAACAACCAAAACCATCAAAAAACGTTTTTCTCAATTAATTTATTTAAAACTCCAAATAATAATAATTAATTAATCCTAACTTCAATAATTCATAATAAATAGCCCTTTTATCGTAAATTTCAATCTCGCAAGCTTTTTTATAGGAAATTCAATTCTCAACAACTTTACGTAAGAAAATTTTCCCAAATTCAAATGTAAATCGACCAAATCCATAAACTATTTATTTTACAAAAGCTATAATCAAATTTCAACAAGAAATGGGCCTACGATATGTTTTTAACATGTTTTAAACAACTTTTTGCAACAAAAATACTCTTCCTCCTCATATACTCATCTATCCCATATTTATTGTAAAAATATCATCATTATTATATAATAATATAATAAAATATTATTTTATCATAAAAGATAAAATATCGATTTTCAACATAATTGTCACTTTAAAAAATTTCTCCATCTATATCCACATAAAATCAATATTTTTCTCATCATATAAATTAATAATTAATTATTCACAAATAATATTACGTAATCACAATAATGACAACCAGTGCTTTCTCGTGAAAGAGGGGCTTTCCAATAAGGATTTCTCCTCATCAAGTGCAATTAGTGACCAAACCTCTCCTTAGATGTAACTTTCTAGACATCGCCAATAATGTTATCTAATAATATTATTCGATAATATGAATTATTGTTCTGATAATGGAAAATACTATGTAGTGACAATTATCAAAACAACAAGAATATAAAATATCAACGCAAAGAATTATTGAATCAATAAAATATAATAATCGAATGCAATTATCGTAATAATTATTCAAGAAGCCTTTCTTACGTAAGAATCAATAATTCAAAAATATCAGCAAATACCGTAAGCCATCGCGCAACAACGCCAGACATTTTACTTTACCCAATTTGTATTCCAACAAAGTTAATTCAGAACTACTACGCCATTATTTATAAAAACTTTAATTTGTTGTTTTCTTCATCCGACAAGAATTTCAAGTATGGGCCCACAAATAGTTGCACCGTCAGCATTTAATATTTCTACGTAAAGAATATTCTACGACCAAACAAATATTCCCCGACAACAATGAATATTTTATAACCACTCATGTATTTTTGAAAAAAATCATATATCACCCTTAACTTTTTTTTTTTTTTATCAATTTAACCATTTACCTAATAGTAATTTTAAGAAAAATTGAATACTTTTATTTCATAAAATTCGGTCTTACAAACAAATTTTTTGATGGTACAAAGATTCAATAAGTACATTGTCGCTTCTAAAGGCATAACCCCAAAAGGAAATAAAAAAGTAGAAAAACTCATCAAAGACCTTACCATATCCAAAAGAGTCATGTTTCTTCTTTCTCCGCCACACCATTTTGGCCGAGTAACCTTGTAGTCAATTCAGATATAATTCCTATATTAGATAAGTAATCTTTGAATTCCCCAAGAAGGTATTCACCTCATCGATCCGATCAAGGGCCTTTATGTGTTTACCTCGATCGATCGTTTACTTCAGCCTCAAAATTTTTTGAATTTTTCAAATGCTTCGCATTTCGATGCATAAAGTAAACATAACCAAATCTTGAGTAATCATCAAGAAAGGAGATGAAATACTCAAACCCTTTTCGTGTTCTGGATATTCATAGACCACATAGACAAATTTTTTTATATCTTTCATGTGAAATTGGGGTGTTACAATTTACTTGATAATTTATCTTTAATCTAATGCATAAAATCGGAGGGCCATTGTGTCAATAATTTTTTGAAGTCTTTTTGGCATTCAAAATGTCCTTAAACTTTTATTAAGGCCTTTAATTTGTGCCGCTTTTGACTTCCAAAATGCGCTTTAAACTTTTATAGTAATTTTTGTTTTATTCTTATAACTTCAATTTTACTTATCTTCATTTTGTAACTTGTAAATGTATCTTACTATAAATCTTAAACTTTTAACTTTATTGAATTGTTTTCAAAATTAAAATTTTAATGTTTAAAATTAAAAATTTGTATATAAATTACACGTAAGAATACATGCTATGTCCCTGAAGTTTCAGTTAAGTCTAACGATCAACCACTAATTAGATTATATAATCGATGGTGTATATATAAGTAATGTTAAAATTATGACACAACATTAAAATAAAAGTATTTTTGCAAATAAAGTTGAGATTAGAATAATTAGCTTACTTGATATATAAAATACAATAAAACTAATCACGTAGAGAGAGAGAGATAAACTTTTTTTTTCCTCGATAATAATATATTTGAGGATACATCCTCGCAAACATAAAAAGATGATCAACCACTAATTAGTCCAATCAAATTTTTGGTCCATATATCATGCTTATTTTCAAAGATAATAAAACCATCAGCTTTACTAGCCAATACGATATACCCCTTGAAACGAAGTTTTTAAAGACATCAAAACTCTTGTTTTGTGTTCCCACCAAAATGGCGTAAAAAAGAGTACGACCAAAAATATTAGATGAAATGACCACATGAATTCTTCAGATATAATATAGGTTATGATAACTCTAGATCATTATCTCCAGAGGCGCAATGAATTCGCAATTCACCTTGAGGGATTCCATCCATGACATGAACCTCGTATTTATGGGGCATTTATGCTAGAAAAATAGCAAGGAGGGAAAAAGAAAGAGACATTTCATCGTATAAATACTACAATATTTTGCGCCTCAATGATAAAGTTATGATTTTTATTGATTCATCAAGATTGATTTATATAGAGATTGAGAGCGAAAATGGTAACTTCATGATTACGTAGATTTGATACTTGAACGTTAAAATATAAAAAATCATAACTAACTTATTCATAATAAATTATAGGCCTAAATATGGATTAATACTTTTTTAACATGAACTTTAATATTTTTTACTTTGTACAATATTTCAAAGGCAAATTACACCTAATTTTGAATGTATTTGGAATTTTTTTTTTTTTTTTTAGCAAGGCAAAAATGTTATCGATCAAAAAACTATTAATACAAAAGACTTGGTCAAAAATGTAAAAATTACATAACGTCGAAATCTCCCTACATCAAAATTCATGTCCAACCCAAAGAAGAGGAAAACACTACCCCTAATTATAGTTGATATATGGTGCAAAATGAGAAGATTTGTATATAACACCTTAATTTCACATCGAAAAATATGATAAAATTTTGTCTCAGATATAAAAAATTAAGTTACTAACAATAAGACATTCAAGTCATGATTTTTTTGGTGAATGTAAATTTATGGGGAGTTTGTAACACATCAATCCCACATCGAAAGATATCTCAAAAATTTGTCTCGTATATAAAGAATTGTTACTTAACAATAGTGCTTCCTCATTCCGTAATATATGACGCTTTTAGAGTTGTGCACAAGAATTAAAAATATGATTAAAAGCATTAAATATAGTATCAATTGTCTATAATACCATTAAAATCTCATTTATTACCATACTTATCTCATACTCTCTCTCATCTATAACATTTTTTCATGAGGGATAATTTTAGAAAGATTGTAATTAATTCTCCTAAATTTTCTAAAACGCCAAATAATTTGGGGACAAATAAAATCACCTAATTAAAACGTCATATATTATGGATGGGGGAGTACATTCAAGTTACGACTTTTTGGATAAGTATGTGGTAGACTAAGATGGCCCAAGAATATACTATCAATCGAGGTTTAAGATCTTATTTGATGGATTTGATTCGGACCTTATATTTATTCCTGACTTTTGTTGCTTTTAGTTTACAAAATTTGGTTATGGTTCTATTTAAAAACTAAACCCACATTACCTAAAAATTTCAAATTTCAAATTTTAAATTTGGTTATGGTTTGGTTATGGTTTCAAATTTCAAGTTTAGCATTATTATGATCTAATTAAATACATTATTTATGATATTTAATTTCTATATTCATTCTCCTTCTTTCGATAATGTTTTTATACATTTTTCTCTCTAAAATTTTTTATGTACATTTAAACTTCTTCTCTCTAAAATCTTATTGCACTTTCTCTCTAAAATTTATACGCCCTGTATGTCTCTCGCTCTCAAATTTGAATATGTAGGAAACAATTTTCAAATAAATTTTTAATTTTAATTTTAAAAATTATTATCCCAAGATCTTTCTCATAATTTAGCATAATCAAAAATTAAATAAATTATATTACATACCTTGTGCTCGGTTGTAGCACAATGGAGAATATTTTTTTTTATTCTGATGAAGGCTTCTTCCTCCCTATGACCCTTATTTTGATATTACGTACTTTTTTGAGTATGGGCTCAAAATACTGCAAAGTGATATAATATATAGAGTCCTCAACTCCCTGATATTTATCAAGATAATTTGAAAAACATATCCATATATTTTATCCTCGCTATTTTGTTACATCTTAATAAGGGCTAAAGTGGGGGATCAAGTAGGATTCTACAATTTTAGGTCCAATATAATACTAATTTCTGATTAACTCTTTAATCAATTAGAATTATATTAATTATAACTAATTCCACTAAATAGTTATAATTGCATTCTAGAATTAATAGAATTAAAATTAATTAATTAAATCCTTCCACTATTAGTATCTTGCAAAAATATACTCCTCTACAATAATATCTATAAACGCTGCAGTAGAATAAAACTGCTAACACACTACGCTTTCATCGCTATATATCCTCGACTACATAATTTATATACTTTTGATCACACATTAATTTAATAAATTAAATTAATACTTTAGTAATTTGAATTACTAAAATACTTGGCCAAGATTCTCGTGATCAACCAATAAATTATACCAAGGGATATTATAATTTAATCAGAATTTCATCTTGAAAATACATGTTCCTAATTTCAAAACATATATCACCCAACATATCGAGGTATCGATTGTATTTAAAATCTCATTCTTTAATATATTAAAGTGACATACATTATAAAATTAAGTTCATTATTCTCTCGTGATTAAGAGTAATTGCACATTAATAGTAATTGAAAAATTATTTATAATAACAAGATTTAACAAATAATTTTTCAAGAACGATCCAGCCTTCTATGTATTTCAAAAATACACCAATACACTAGATTAAAGTCTTCACTTTACATGACTAAGACAAATCATCCAATCAACTCAGACATAATATACTAGAATGGTTTATCCATTTCCATCTAAGATTGAGAACAATATATTTTTTAATTATACATAATATATAATTTATGTCTTCAGATATGACACTCCTTCATATACATAAATTATAAAATGTATAATTATGGACAAAATTTATGACACATTTAATTATGCAAAATTAAATTAAATGTTATTATTAAAATAATAAAATAAATATCAACATCGGGTTTTTCCGGCTTAAACCTTACAATCTCCCACTAGCCCTAAACCCAATTTACCATATGTCTAATACCCATTCCTCAAGATGAAAATCAAAACTTTAGAAGATCACAAGGTCTTTGTAAAAGGATCACCAAATTTTAACAATCGGATAATACTCCCACATCATAATCAATAAGCAATATATCATCCACATAAAGAACTAAGAATACCACCACCCCGCCTTTTATTCTTCTTTGTACACACAAGATTCTTCTAGATTTTGTTCAAAACCATAAGAATATTTGATCGCTTGATCAAACCTTATATTCCAAACCTCGATGTTGCTTAAGTCCATAAATGGACTTTTGCAACTTGCATACCATATTTTCGTGGCCTTTAACTATAAAACCATCAGTCGCTTCATATAGATTTCTTCATCAAGATATCTATTAAGAAAAGCGCTTGACATCTATTTGCCGTATCTCGTAATCGAGATGAGCCGCAAATGGATAAGAGTATTCTGATAGATTTAAGATAGCTATCGGTGAAAAGGTTTTCATAATCGATACCTTCTTTTTCGAGTAAAACCTTTTGCTACCAATCGTGCTTTTAAAGGTTTCTACCTTTACATCTACTCCTCTTTTCTTTTGTAGACCCACTTGCACCCTATAGGTTTTACCCCATTAGGTGCTTCTACAAGTTCCCATACTTTATTTGAGTACATGGAATCCATTTCAAGTTTCATAGCTATGTGCCAAGAATTGGATGCATCTACATCATTAATAGCTTCAAAGAAGTTAGAAGGATCCCACTCTACTTCTTCCTAATAACATCATAAGTTTCTCCAAGAAGTGAAAGTCTCTCAGAGGCCCGATACTCCTCCCACTACGATGAAGCTCCCAGTATTAGAAGAATCGGGTTGGTTAGATTGTGGCAATTCATCCAAGTCTTGTGGTGGATTAATTGATTGAGTAATTGTTGTACTTTTACATTTCTTCTAAGACAATTTACTACTCGACTTGTGATCCATTATGTAGTCATTTTTCGTAAAAACGATTTATGCGCTTAACAAATACTTTCTCGTCTAAAGGACTATAAAATAGACCACCTCTAGTTCATTTTGGATATCCTACAAATAAACATTCTTCTCGTTTTGTACCTAATTTATCTTAGTCTGCTTTTCCTTTTTTGTATTGCAGTGTGTGTGCCCCATATATGAATATGGTGCAACATCGGCTTTCGCCACTCCACAATTCTCTAGGAGTTAAAGGAATGACTTTGATGGTACAAAGATTCAATAAGTACATTGTCGCTTTCTAGTATAACCCCAAAAGGAAATAAAAAAAAGTAGAAAACTCATCATGTATCCTTACCATATCCAAAAGAGTCATGTTTTTTCTTTTCATCACACCATTTTGGTCAGGTGTACCCGCGTACTAATTCAGAGATAATTCCTATATTAGATAAGTAATCTTTGAATTCTAAGAAGGTATTCACCTCCTCGATCCGATCGAAGAGCCTTTATGTGTTTACCTCGATCGCTTTTCTATCACCAAATTTTTGAATTTTTCAAATGCTTCAGATTTCGATGCATAAAGTAAACATAACCAAATCTTGAGTAATCATCAAGAAGGTGATGAAATACTCAAACCCTTCTCGTGTTCGGATATTCATAGACCACATGTACAAATTTTTTCATATCTTTCGATGTGAAACTAGTGTTATAATTTACTTGGTAATTTATCTTTAATCTAATACATAAATCGAGAGTCATTGTGTCAATAATTTTTGAAGTCTTTTGGCATTCAAAATGTCCTTAAACTTTTATTAAGCCTTTAATTTGTGCCGCTTTTGGCTTCCAAAATGCGCTTAAACTTTTATAGTATTTTTTGTTATATTCTTATAACTTCAATTTTACTTATCTTCATTTTGTAACTTGTAAATGTATCTTACTAAAAATCTTAAACTTTTAACTTTATAGAATTGTTTTTTCAAAATTAAAATTTTAATGTTTAAGATTAAAATTTTGCATATAAATTACATGTGTAACACATGTGCATGTCCTATGAAGCTAGTCAAGTCTAATGATCAACCACTAATTAGATTATATAATCGATGGTGTATATATAAGTAATGTTAAAATTATGACACAACATTAAAATAAAAGTATTTTTGCACATAAAGTTGAGATTAAAATAATTAGCTTACTTAGATATATAAAATACAATAAAACCAATCGCACGTAGAGAGACATAAACTTTTTTTTTCCTCGATAATAATATATTTGAGGATACATGCCGCAAAATATAAAAAGATGATCAACCACTAATTAGTCCAATCAAATTTTTGGTCCATATATCATGCTTATTTTCAAAGATAATAAAACCATCGACTTTACTAGCCAATACGATATATACCCTTGAAACGAAGTTTTTAAAGACATCAAAACTCTTGTTTTGTGTTCCCACCAAAATATTAGATGAAATGACCACATGAATTCTTGATATAATATAGGTTATGATAACTCAGATCATTATCTCCAGAGGCGCAATGAATTCGCAATTCACCTCGAGGATTCCATCCATGACATGAACCTCGATGATAAGGGCATTTATGGTTAGAAAATAGCAAGGAGGGAAAAAGAAAGAGACTTTTCATCGTGATAAATACTATAATATTTTGCGCTCCGAATGATAAAGTTATAATTTCTATCGATTCATCAAGATTTGATTTATATAGAGATTGGAGAACGAAAATGATAACTTCATGATTATGTAGATTTGATACTTGAACGTTAAAATATAAAAAAATCATAACTAATTTATTCATAATAAATTATAGGCCTAAATATGGATTAATACTTTTTTATCATGAACTTTTAATATTTTTTTACTTTGTACAATATTTCAGTGCAAATTACACCTAATTCTGAATGTATTTGGAATTTTTTTTTCTTTTTTTTAGCAAGGCAAAATGTTATTGATTTTAAAAAACTATTAATACAAAAGACTTGTCAAAAATGTAAAAATTACATAACGCCTAAATTTCCTACATCAAAATTCATGTCCAATGTAAGAATAAAAACACTACCCGAATTATAGTTGATATATGGTGCAAAATGAGAAGCTTTGTATATAATAAATTAATTTCACATCGAAAAATATAATAACATTTTGTTTGTATATAAAAAAAATTAAGTTATTAACAATAAGACATTCAAGTTATGACTTTTTTGTCGAACAAAAATTTAAGTGGGGAGTTTGTAACACATCAATCCCACATCGAAAGATATCCTCAAAAATTTGTATGTATATAAAGAATTGTTACTAACATTAGTACTCCCATCCGTCCCATAATATACTGACGCTTTTAAAGTTGTGCAAAAGAATTAAAAAATGATTGGAAAACATTAAATATAGTATCAATTGTCTATATTATTTTGGATAAGTATGTGGTAGACTAAGATGACCCAATAAGATACTATTGAGTCGAGGTTTAATTAAGATATTATTTGGATGGATTTGATTCGATTCGCACTTGAAATTTGACCCGAGATTTTTCCTGGACTTGGCCGCTTTTAGTTTACAAAATTTGGTTATGGTTCCATTTATAAACTAAAATCACATTACCTTAACGCCTGCTTTCTTAGTTTTGAATGTAAAAGAAAAGAATAGAAAACTCAAGTTTTCCTTTATATTGTTTCTAAGTTTTTAATAGAAAAGAATATAAATTTAAAATTGAGGACATGAGTTGTAATTTAAAATTTATTATATTAAAAGTTGAGAATAATATGGGAATTATAAAATATTACTTATTCAAATTTCTTTTCCATTCAAATCAAAGTTATTTTTTTTACTTTTAAAACTTTAAGGTGAAAAGTGGCAAAGTTTTCTATTCATTTCTTTTCTTTTCCTTTTGTTAAAAACTCGTAAATATAAGAATTAGAAAGAAAATTTAAATTTTCCGTCCATTTCTTTTCTTTTTTCATCCATTTTAAAACTCGTAAAGAAGAGCGTAAAATTTCAAATTTCAAGTTTTAAATTTGGTTATGGTTTCAAATTTCAAGTTTAACATTATTATGGTCCAATTAAATACATTATTTATGATATTTAATTTATATATTCATTCACCTTCTTTCCATAATGTTTTATACATTTTTCTCTCTAAAAATTTTATGCACATTTAAACTTCCTCTCTCTAAAATCAGAATATAATCACATAATATTATTTTTTTGGGCGTGAGAGTGGGGGGTAAGGGGTGTATACATAATCACATAATATTATTATTTTTTTCGATGAGATGGGGTGGGTGGGGTGGGGGGGGGTGGGTGGGTGGGGTGGGGTGAAGGGGGTGCGTGGGGTGGGGTGAAGGGGGTGGGGTGAGCGGGGTGGGTGGGGGTGGGATAAAGGTGTATACATAATCACATAATATTATTTTTTGGGGTGGGGTGGGGGTAAGGTGTATACATAATCACATAATATTATTTTTTTGGGTGAGGGTGGGGGTGAGGGTGGGGTGGGGTGTGGGGTGGAGGGTGGGTGGGGGTGTGGGTGTATACACAATCACATAATATTTTTTTTGGGTGGGGTGGGTGCGTGGCGCGTGGGGTGGGGTGAGGTGAGGTGGGGTGGGGGTGGGGGTGGGGTGGGTGGTTGAGCTTCAATATGTAAATATGGATGAAAATAACTTTTGATTTGTATTTGGAATAAAATATGTGTCAAAAATGGTTAATGTGGTTGAAACTATATTTCTTTTAAAAATATGATTTCAAACTTTAACCAACCCAAATAAATAAAAACAAGCTTAACCAACCCATTTGGTTTCAAGCATATGGGTTAACCCGATAATTAACCAACTATATTGCCAAGTCTAGCTACAACGGATTTGGTGTAACACAATCCACGCACTCATTTAATAATGTCCTTCACCGCTTAACTTTCAAGCATAAATTTTCATTTATTTTATATCTACCGTGATCAAAATAATGGAAACATCCATTCATTCTTCCTGTGACTTCAACCTCACACGCATAAAACTTGTCTCAATCCATGTACTAGGCTCACTTACAATAAATTTCACTTAACTAAAATTACATATATATTTTTAGGTTAATTATATATTAAACCTCGAATATACACCCTTTTACTTCATTCGTGGTATTCGATGTTTAAACGCCACATCCTCTACTCCAAGTACTGCTAAGTAAGCATAACGACCCTTTCAATCAATTTGTTCATTCAAAAATGGTCCCGTGTCACAATTTAAATGGTCAAAATTACAAAAGGGTTAGTTATGCTTACTTAATTCAGATTTGGGGTGGCGACGATGGAGCGCTTAAATATAAGGGTACGAATGGTAAAAGGTGTATACTTCAAGTTATTATACAATTAACCCTATTTTTTTTATTTCTACTTCTTACATTTTAATAACCGACACGTTATAATGAATCTTACAAAATTACAAGAATTATAGTATCCTAATCTACTACCTAACCACAATCTCCTTCCTTTATCTTTACTTTCCTGGATACTTTGATCATACTGCTTTATCCGAAAATTTTATTAGAATGCAAGAGTGAGAAACAAATCATAACTAACTTATTCATAATAAATTATAGGCCTAAATATGGATTAATACTTTTTAACATGAACTTTTAATATTTTTTACTTTGTACAATATTTCAATGCAAATTACACCTAATTCAATGTATTTGGAATTTTTTTTTTTTTTTTAGCAAGGCAAAATGTTATCGATCAAAAAACTATTAATACAAAAGACTTGGTCGAAAACAAAAAAAATTACATAACGTCCGAAATCTCCCTACATCAAAATTCATGTCCAACCCAAAGAAGAGGAAAAACACTACCCCGACTATAGTTGATATATGGTGCAAAATGAGAAGATTTGTATATAACACCTTAATTTTACATCGAAAAATATGATAAAATTTTGTCTGTATATAACAAATTAAGTTACTAACAATAGTACATTCAAGTCATGATTTTTTTGGTGAACAGAAATTTAAGTGGGGAGTTTGTAACACATCAATCCCACATCGAAAGATATCTCAAAAATTTGTCTGTATAAAGAATTGTTACTAACAATAGTGCTCCCTCAAATTCCGTAATATATGACGCTTTAGAGTTGTGCACAAGAATTAAAAATATGATTATAAAGCATTAAATATAGTATCAATTGTCTATAATACCATTAAAATCTCATTTATTACCATACTTATCTCATACTCTCTCTCATCTATAACATTTTTTCATGAGGGATAATTTTAGAAAGATTGTAATTAATTCTCCTAAATTTTCTAAAACGTCAAATAATTTGGGGACAAATAAAATCACCTAATTAAAACGCCATATATTATGGGATGGAGGGAGTACATTCAAGTTACGTACCTTTTGATAAGTATGTGGTAGATTAAGATGGTCCAAGAATATACTATCGGGTCGAGGTTTAAGATCTTATTTGGATGGATTTGATTTGACCTTATATTTATTCCTAACTTAGTTGCTTTTAGTTTACAAAATTTGGTTATGGTTCTATTTAAAAATTAAACCCACATTACCTAAAAATTTCAAATTTCAAATTTTAAATTTGGTTATGGTTTGGTTATGGTTTCAAATTTCAAGTTTAGCATTATTATGATCTAATTAAATACATTATTTATGATATTTAATTTCTATATTCATTCTCCTTCTTTCGATAATGTTTTTATACATTTTTCTCTCTAAAAAATTTTATGTACATTTAAACTTCTTCTCTCTAAAATCAGAATATTTACTCTCTAAAATTTATATCATACTCGTATGTCTCTCGTCAAGAAATTTGAATATGTAGGAAACAATTTCCAAATAAATTTTTAAATTTTACTTTTAAAAATTATTATCCCTGATCTTTCTCATAATTTAGCATAATCAAAATTAAATAAATTATATTATATACCAGCTTTCTACAGTAGCACAATGGAGAATTTTTTTTTTCTTCGATGAAGGCTTTTCTTTCCTCCCCGATCTTCCTCCTTATGACCCTTTGTGACACCTCAAAATTAGGTATACATCACCCATCTTGGGTCGCCGACACATGGTACAAAATTCAAATATAATTTACTAATACAACTGTCAGTATACAATACGACAAAACATAACTATGAGTTTGAATACAATTATTGTCTACTAGAGATTATACAAACTAAAAAGAAGTCCTCATTACAATTATTAACACACTATTTCACGTAATAGTGAGGACTACTAATGCTATCCTTCCTGGACCGCACTTCGCTCTCGACTAGTCCCTCGCTATGTTCTCATTTCACGAAGAGAACAATGAAAGAAAGGGTGCGCTAACTAACCCAAGAAGAAATATTATGACTAAGATAATGCGTAATAAATTATCGTTAGCCTTCAACAAGTTGTTAAACCGATAAAATATAACAACATCAAGTTTAACTACAAATGAACAAACAATCCATTAAAAGAGTCAAGTAGAGAATAAAATCTACTATCTTTTATGATTTAAAAGGTTTTTCATGACTTTTATCGCTTGACTCAACTTTAATAAATAATCCACATCATCAAATCACCCCTCGCTACTACTACCAAGGATATCCTTTAGTATCACGACCACAAATTATCCATACACTATGCCCAAGGACATTCGTGTATTCATTAATGGTCATGATCATGCCAACAACCGGCCCATCAATGCACTATGTGCCAATGATAACTTTTACCACATCATTTGTAACATTACTACCATGATTACACCGAATAATCCCTCGTCATAATCATACCAAGTCCATCTATGCACTACAGAATGCACGTATTGACTTTCAACATAATATAAACATGAGGATGATGACAATGATATAAGAATTCAATAAAAACAAGTTCAAGAATTAATTTATCCAGAACTAATAATGTCCAAATTGTCAACATGATACCGCTTTGTAGAGTAAAATTCAAGAATGATCAAGAATATTTCCATGAAAGATATCGATGAAACGCAAATATCAAGGATATTCTACTAATTTCATGGAGTATAAGTCAAACTTTAACCAACCGAGTATAATAAAGAATGGAATAACAAAAGAAATCACCATGCATACGCAGACTTGTGATAGATAGGGTTACTCCACAAGAATAATAATAATAATTAAACAAAGTTAGGCAAAATTTGCACAATTTCACTCGGATGTTCCAATGTAATAATAAAGACGGAACCAGTCCTGTAAAAACATGCATAAGATGTTCCAATGTAATAATAATTAAGATTTTAACCAGTCCTGTAAAAACACACAAATAGGATGTTCCAATGTATAATAGAAGAATGTCACCAAGTATAGGTAAACCGCATATACAAGTTATTCCAATGTATTAATAAGCAATGGAATAACAACAATTCTCTTCATGAATAAGAAAGAATAACACCCCTTACATTAGTAGTAGATTGAATAATCGCAGTAGTGTAATAAATGTAATACTCTTCTTCTTTCTCTTTATTCTCTTTATACTTTCTCTCTATATAGCTTGAATGAATTCGTGAAAAATAATGAAGCACTAGGCCTCTATTTATAGAAGAATTCTAGCTTAAGACTTGAAATGTGAAAAGGAAAGTGGCTTGACGACTGGTGATGTGAAAAGAAAAGTGGTTTGATGCCTGTAATGTGAAACGACAATAGGTTCGGACGCTCGTAATATGAAATGGCAAGTGGTTTGACGTCTGGTAAAGGTAAAGTTACTATCGACGAAGGTAATTACTATTGAGGAAGGTAATTACTATCGACGAAGGTAATTACTATCGACTTAAGAGACTCTTAGATGATGACATATGGGCCCCCCCATAAAATAACCAAACTTACCACAAGCGTCTAATAATAGACTCTTTATATTCATCAAGGATTGAATAAATATTACCACAAATCATTTTATTTTTAATCAACACATGTTTAATCTTTCAACAATTATTAATCATTTATAACTTGTCGTCTCAATTATTGATTTAATAATATAACATATTATACAGATGATACTGTGACAATAATTGAATCAATAATATAAGAGATATGATGCAGCAATTACTGTAGCAATAATTGAGTATAGTTGAGTGACTTCTCACGTAAGCATCATTAATCAATACTGTGTGCTAATATGCAACCACGCGTATTACTGTACTTTTACTACTAGGTAGTTCAACAGTTTTAACGGTAACACCTCCCACCAATTATTTTCATAAAGTATTTTTTCGTTGTCTCAATCCGGCAATAATTCCGCTAGGTCCACCAATGATTATCTTCCGTCGCATTTAATATTCCCGATAAAAAGAATATTCTTCGACCAAACGAATATTTTATAACAACTTGCTTACTTTGAAAAATTTATAAATATTACCCACAACTATAACATTATATCAAATTTACTCCATAATATTCAAAAATAATATTTATAGAAAATTCATCTTTATTTATAAAAGTTGGGGTCTTACAAACTCCCTTCTTATGAAATTTACCTCGAACTTAGGGTGCACGTGACTGTATGTCGAAGAGGTAAGGATGCCTTGATTTTATTTCAGATTCTAACTCCCAAGTCATTTCCTCAACATCGTGGTTTCTCCACAAAACTTTGACTTGAGGTATAACCTTGGAGCGTAGAATATGTTCCTTCTTATCCAAGATTTGAACAGAACCTCTTCATACGCCAAATCTTCTCGCTATTTTGTCCTGTTCTAACTCAATAATGTGGTTCGGTCTTTCACATATTTACGTAACATGGATATGTGAAAACGTTATGAACACGAGACATACTTAAGCGGTAAAGCGAGTCTATAGGCCACAGCCCTACTCGATCGAGGATTAAAATGGGCCGATGAATCGAGGATCGAGTTTTCTCTCTTCCAAATCTCAGTAACTCCTTTTCATGGATCAACACGCAAACAACACATGATCTCCTATATCGAATTTCACGTCCTTTCGATGAAGATCAAGATAACTCTTTTGTCGATCTTGTGAGGTTTTTATACGTTGTCGGATCGTTTGAATCTTTTCCGTAGTCAAACGTACTAACTCCGGTCCAACAACGTTTCTTCACCCACCTCATCCCAAAGATAATTTGGAGAACGACACTTTCTTCCATACAACGCTCAATAGAGCCATGCCAATACTTGCTTGATAAGCTGTTGTTGTAGGAAAACTCCACCAATGGTAAGAACTTGTCCCAACTTCCTTGAAATCAAGGACACAGAGTCTTAATAGATCTTCAAGAGTTTGAATAATCCGATTGTCCGTCTCATCCCGAGGATGATATGCCGAAGCTAAATCGTAAAGTGTGTGCCCATAGCTTTTTGCAAACTAACCCAAAATCGTGAAGTGAATCTTGGGTCTCGATCAAAAACTATGGATACCGCAGATACCATGCGATCTTACAACCTCATTTATATACATACCAGCAAGACGTTCAAGTGTATAAGTTTTTCAGATAGGTAAGAAATGAGCGAACTTTAATCAATCTATCAACAATGACCCAAATCGCATCTATGCCTTGAGAAACGTTAGGAAGACCGGTAACGAAATCCAAGGTAATGTGCTCCCACTTCCATTCTAGAATTTCAAGTGGTTGCAATGGACCTTTTGGTACTTGATGCTCCGCTTTAACTCGTTGACAAGTTAGACACCTTGAGATAAACAACGTTATCTCTCTCTTCATATTGCTCCACCAAAATGTATGACGAATATCATGATACATTTTGGTACTCCCAGGATGGATTGCAAACGGTGTGTTGTGGGCCTCCATCATGATTTTATACTTTAAATCAGGGTCGTTAGGAACAAAAAGTCTGGAGTTGACTCGAAGTATTCCTTCTTCATCGATTCTTGCTTCCGGCATAGCACCTTCTTGCACTTTCTTCCTCATACGCATCGACTCCAGTCGAACTTGAAGCAGCCTTTTAACTTTATCGATTAAAGTTGGTTCTACTCGTATATTCGCCATCATCACATGGGTCCCCAGAGTCTTTAACTCTATCTCCATCCTTTGCAAGTCACACAAAATGGGCCTTTGCGTTGACAATATCGCTTTTCGTACTTGCATATGATCTTCTACTCAATGCGTCAAATACCACGTTCGCTTTTCTGTGATGGTATTGGATGGTATGATCATAATCTTTCAATAGTTCAAGCCAACGTCGTTGTCGCGTGTTCGCCCTTTTGACTAAAGAAATATTTGAGGCTTTTATGATCCGTAAAGATCTCCACCTTCTCCCCATATAAGTAATGCCTCTAAATCTTTAGTGCGAAGATAACAAATTGCCAACTCTAGATCATGAGTAGGATAATTCCTCTCATATTCTTTGAGTTGTCTTGAGGCATAGGCTATGACTTTTCCATGTTGCATGAGAACACATTCCAACCCTTTGCCCGGTTATCATCAGAGATGACAAATCCTCCAGAGCCGGATGGTATTGTCGTAATAGGTGCGAAATGAGTCTCCTCTTGAGTTCTTGAAAACTCTTCTCACATTCTTCGCTCCAACCGAACTTTGTATCTTTTTGAGTCAGCTGAGTCAATGGAGTAGCGATTCGAGAAAATTCTTCTACGAATCTCCGATAATAATCGCTAAGCCGAGAAAGCTACGTACTTTCTCCATCGATTTAGGTTTCTCTCGACTTTGAATTGCTTCAACCTTTCTTTGGGTCAATGAGATATTCCATGACTTGATACTACGTGCCCAAGGAATGCTACTTCCTCAAGATGTAATTCGCATTTCTTCAACTTGGCATAAAGCTTGTATTCACGAAGCTTTTGGAGTGTCAGCCTCAAGTGTTGCTCATGATCTTCACGGCTTTTGGAATAAATAAGGATGTCATCAATAAAGACGACCACAAAGTGATCCAAATATTCCTTGAATACTCGGTTCATCATATCCATGAAGGCAGCAGGAGAATTAGTCAATCCAAAGGACATGACTATAAATTCATAATGTCCGTACCGAGTTCTGAAAGCCGTCTTTGGAATGTCATCGGTTCTAATCTTCAATTGGTGATATCCAGAACGAAGATCAACCTTTGAAAAGAATTTGGCTCCTTGCAACTGGTCAAACAGGTCATCAATACGTGGTAATGGATACCTATTTTTGATGGTGACATGATTCAACTCCCGATAATCAATACAAAGTCGCATACTCCCATCTTTCTTCTTCACGAATAGAATAGGAGCACCCCAAGGAGAAGTACTAGGACGAATAAAGCCAATGTCTAACAATTCCTGCAGTTGGGTCTTTAACTCCTGAAGTTCAATAGAAGCCATTCGATATGGGGCTTTGGAAATGGGTTTTGTACCGGGTTCAAGGTCGATACAAAATTCAATTTCACGCTCAGGGGGTATGTAAGGCCCTAACTTTTTATAAATGAAGATTTAATTTTTACCTATTTATTATTTTGAAATAGTAAGGGTTGATTTGATTAATGTGGTTAGTTATGGGTAAAATGCATAAATATTTCAAATAAGTAAGTGGTTATAAAATATTCATTATCAGCCGGGGAATATTCGTTTGGTCGTGGAATATTCTTATTGCTTGGGAATATTAAATGCACTTTACTTGATCTTTTTGTGGGCCCCATAACGTGAGCGATTGGATGAAAGAAAGCGACAAGTATAAGTGGTTTATAAATAACTCAGTAGTAGTTATTGCAGAATTATCTTGTTGGAATATCCGGTGGTTAAAACACGATGTCTGGCGTTGTTGCCTGATGCTAGCACAGTATTGCATCAATTATTGATTATTACGTGAAGTAAGGAACTACTCGATAATCAACATGTGTGGGTGATATGTTTGGATCAATGATGGTGTGCGTAAATTTATAATATATATATTATTATTATATTAAATTTTACTACTTTGGTGTTAAAGCAATTTCCTATAAATAGGGTGCTTAGGTTAGAATTGAAAATCACACGAAAACTAAAGATTTCTCTCTTTCTCTCTCTATATATCGGCGTATTTTTGTGAGTATTTTAGTACTTTGAGTATTGCTATCTGGTTGCAAGTTCTTTCGACACTATATCCGATATTCGATCGAAATCTTATTCTTTACGAGGTAAGGGATGTTATTTTCTTAAAAAATGATATTATTTCTTCATATCATTATCTTTGAAATATTGGTTGGAATTTTTATCAAATTTGGAACTTTTTCATGTCGGGGTTACTATTCATCAGAGTTCTTATTCATGAGTTACTATTCATCAGTTCTTATTCACGATTACTATTCACGAAGCATGATGATTTTTTTGTGAAATTTCTATCTTTTGGTGTCGATTCTTATTCACGTATCTGACCTTTATTCACGTATCTGACCTTATTCACGAATCGACACTATTCACGGAAAAATTAAATTTTCTTTTTTATGTCCAAGATTATCTATTATGATTCCTATCTTTGATTGGATCTATGTTTTGATCTTCATTCTTGAATTTTACTCCACTTACGATTATTTATGAAGTATTTTTGAACTTGGATTGTTTAAAATACGAATCCTTAATATTTGTTCTTTTGTTTCCTTTGGATTCATTTTCTTTAAAATATTTTTCATCATCCTCGGTCTAAATGATGATATAATTGAATATCTTTGGCACATAGTGCAAAGATGAATGATTTTATGATGAATATCTTTGGCCGTAGTGCAAAGATGAGCAGTGTTTAGATGAACATGACCATGATTCTGGTGAATATCTTTGGCTGTATCTTTGGCTGTGTGCAAAGATGAATATTTGATTTATGATGTATATTGATTGATGTTACGAGGATAAAATATCGATGATGGACTTTTAAATTCATAGATGATAGTAGATTTCATTCTCTACTTAACTCTTACAATGAATTGTTGTTTCCATTGCGATTGTTGATCTAAAACTTGTTGTCTATTGTATTCTATCAGATTTTCCTGTTGAAGACTAAGGATAATTTGTTGTACATTATCTTAGTCATAATATTCTTTTTTGGGCTAGTTGAGCTCACCCTTTTCCTTTTTGTTCCATTTTTCTTCTCGGGAGGCGAGAATATAGCGGGAACTAGTCGGGGTGTGGAGTAATGGTTCAAGGCAGTTTGTTTTAGTAGTCCTCACTATTTTGTAAAATAGTGTATCAATAATTATAATGAGGACTTATTTGAGTGTGGATATTATCTAGAAGATAATATTTGTATTTAAACTCACGATTTATGTGTTGTAAATATTTTGCCGACAATTGTATTAATGAAGTTGTAGTTGTTTACGTACCATGTATTTGGCGACTCGAGAATGGGTGATGTATACCTATTTTGGGGGCGTCACGATTAATATCGAGCTTAGGGATATGATCTCTGGCGGAGATCGGGGAATAGAACTAGGAGGGAGGCAGGCGAGTAAATCCTTAGCTAGTGTGTCCTACTAAGCTTATTTGTTGGTCGGTCATAATATAGGGGTATTATGTGATTTGTTAATTTGTTTAATTAACCCTTGTTTTATAAGCGATGTTTAAGAATGTCGTGAGAATGTTAACGATGGAGTAAATGAGGCCAGTGGAGACACCTTTGCTCACCAGCGAGGAGAAACGTCTGAGCAGTGGCAATGTTCCTCCTGTGAACAACACCAGCTGAAAGCGAGATGATGAGCGATGGTATGTTTAGGAACTTTCTAGAATTCATGCAAAACCAAGCGAGAGAGACTCTTTGTTCAAAATGCGGTGGAAACAACTTGCGACTCACGGATGGTCACCATTAAGCGATTCGAGGAGTTAGGGCCATGGGAGTTTTTGGGAAAGCGAACCACTTACGGCGAGAGCGTGGATAAAGCGGATCACTAAGATATTTGATGTCTTGGGATGCTCGGAGAGCAAAAGGTTCCTTTCGCCACTTTCATATTACGAGGAGAGCGGATTATTGGTGGGAATCAAGTAAAAGCGTACTTTCGACTACTGCTTGCTGAAGATGTCTTGGGAGAAGTTCGAGAATTGTTCAACGACAAGTACTTTCCAAAAGTATTAAATCACATGAAGGAGGTAGAGTTCATCAAGTGGAGAGCAAACAATATGAGCGATGTCGCGATCTGAAGCTAAGTTTGCCGAGTTGTCTCGATTTGCATCCCATTTGGTTGATAATGAGGAGAGAATGGCCACGAATGTTTACTGCGAGTTTGAAACCCAAAATCGTCGATACCTCATTTCTCACAAACTTTGTTTATATTCGGATGTTGTGAATAGGGCTCGATTATTGGAAGCGCGATAATGAGTCGGCTCAATGAAGAATAATGACCAACAACTTCGATGATAATCGTCTGGGGTGGTATGATCATCGAACAATGATAAACCATCGTGGAGAAATTATCATGCGAAAATGGTAACCACTTGGTGGTAATCATGGCCAAGATAATAGAAGAAATAACTCAAGTGGAAATTTCAAGAAGAAGATTTAACAATGGCGGGAAGGCGTCGGCACCAACACCAACAACGAATTTTAGGAGAGGAGAAAAGCCCGCGATTTAGATCTACTGAGATCACGGAGAAGAGGACACATAAGTCAAAGCTGTTCACAACCTTCCAGGTATGTTATAATTGTGGAAAAGAAGGTCATATAAACTCGAGATTATGCGGTGGCGAAACCCGATCCAGTGAGGATGGTGACTCAAAAGGTTTCCCCAAAAAGTCAAAGTCAGCGGTTCTGGAAGAGCGTTTTTCGTGGTAGTTGGTGAAATCGAGGAACCGACGCGAAGTTATACAGGTTAGTTAATTATAAATTCTTACGAAGTTTATACCTTATTGAATCTGGTTCTACCCATTCATTTATCTCTCTGCTGCTTATACTCAGCGTTTAAACTTGACTCAGGAGAAAATTAGACTTTGACTTATCTGTTGAAACTCAGTTATGAGAAACTTTCGTTACATCCATTGTTTATAAATCTTGTTTGATCCAAGTTGGCACCATCACATTACTGTTGACCTTATTTCTTTAAAGATACTTGCTTTTGATGTGATTTTGGGGATTGATTGATTAACTACTCATCATGCACCAAAATTGATTGCTTTTGTAAGGTTGTTAGTTTTCATATTCTAAGCAACTTTATTGAATTCAAACAACCAAACCATTGAAGTCAAACACTTTCATATCAAGCCATAAAGTCATTCGTTTATTGAAAAAAAATGGATGTCAAGTTTTCTTAGCCCATGTTATGGACTTGAACAAAAATCGTCGATTTGAATGATATTTCTATTGTTAGTAAATTTCACGATGTATTTCTGAAGAATTTCTTGGCTTACTCCCAAAGTGTGATATTGAATTTTGTATCGACTTTGAACCGGTACAAAACCCATTTCTAAAATCTCATGGCTGGCTCTATTGAACTTGAGGAGTTAAAATTCAACTATAGAAGTTTGTACCTTAGCCTCTATCTGGTGACTTCCTTTGTGGAATGCCTGCAAAACCCGGACTCTCTCAAGTAGGGGCGCCATATTTAGATGCGATAGTAAGGCGATAGGTGTCATTGTGACGTCTTATCCAAGATTGGGATATGAGTCATAGTTGAGAACAACCTAAATCGATAATCAAAATCGTAGCTTTCTAGGCTTAGTTGGTTATTATCGGAGATTAGTGGAAGGATTTTCTCGAATCGCTATTCCATTAACTTTGACTCGTAGAGATACAAAATTCGAATGGAAGCGAGGAATGTGGGAAGAGCTTGAAGAACTCAACAGGGAGACTCATTTTTGAACTGTTACGACCATACCATCCATCTGGAAAAAAAAAAGCGAGCGTGGTAGGCGGCGTGTTGAGTAGAAAATCGTATGTGATTCTGAGTGCGATATTATTAACAAAAAGACCCATTTAATATGACTTACAAATGATGGAGATAGAGTTAAAGATTCTAAGAATCTGCGTGAAGATAACGAATATCTGATTAGAATCGACTTTAATCGATAAATTTAAAGATGCTTTCAAGCTCTGAGACACAGGTTGATGAATATGAAGAAGAAGATCTGAAAAGTCGTTATTCAAAAGCGAGAATCGGCGATGTGAGGAAATCTCAAACCTTGATTTATTAGTCCATTTGAAATCCTCGATCGAATAGGAGCTGTGGCTTATAGACTCGTTTTACTGCCAAGTATGACGTGCGTGTTCATAACGTTTTTTTGCGTGTCGATGTTACGTAAATATGTGGATGACCCGACCACATTATTGAGTTAGAACCGAGACGAGATAGCGAAAGATTTAACGTGCGAGGAGGTACCGGTCAAGATCTTGGATGGGAAGGAGCATATCTACGTGTATGTCGATTTTGAGAGGCGAAATTTCATAAGGAGGGAGGTTGTAAGACCCCAACTTTTATAAATGAAGATTTAATTTCTCTATTTATTATTTTGAAATAGTAAGGGTTGATTTGATTAATGTGGTTAGTTATGGGTAAAATCATGAATATTTTAAATAAGCAAGTGGTTATAAAATATTCATTGTTGTCGGGAATATTAGTTTGGTGGTGGAATATTCTTCTTTGTCGGAGAATATTAAATGCAATGACCTAGACTTTAATGGGCCCATAGCGAAAGCGATTGGATGAAGAAAAAGCGACAAGTATAAGTTGTTTATAAATAACGGCGTAGTTATTCTGAGATTAATCTTTGTTGGAATACCCGGTGGTTAAAACACGATGTCTGGCGTTGTTGCCTGATGGCACTTGCGGTATTGCACCAATTATTGATTCTTACGTGAAGGCCTTTACTCGATAATTATTCTGATAATTCTTTATTCGATATTTTATTTTATTGATTCAATAATTGCTTTGTTGATGATTTTTATATTCTTGTTGTTTGATAATTGTCCTTTACGATATATTTTCCATTATCGAAAGCAATAATTCATATTATCTGAATAATATTATTAGAAAACATTATTGGCAATGTCTAGAAAGTTACATCTAAGGAGAGGTTTGGTCACCTAATTAATTGCGCATGATAAGGAGAAATTCTTATTGGAAAGCCCCTCTTTCTGAGGAGCGGCACAGTTTTGCGATCTTGTGATTACATAATATTATTTGTGAATAATTAATTATTGATTTATATGATGAGAAAATATTGATTTTATGTGGATATAGATGGAGAAAATTTTTAAAGTGACAATTGTTAAAAAATTGATATTTTATCTTTTACGATAAAATAATATTTTATTATATTATTATAATATAATAATGATGATATTTTACAATGAATGTGGGATATATGAGTATATGAGGAGGAAAGAGTATTTTTGTTGCATTAAATGATTAACACATGTTTTGTGTGTGTGGTGGACCCCATTTCTTGGTGAAATTTGATTATAGCACGTAAAATCGTCCAGTATGTGGATTTGGTCAATTTACATTTGGAATTTGGAAAAACTTTCTTACGCAAAGTTGTAGAAATTGAATTTCCTATAAAAATTAGATGAGATTGAATTTTTACGATAAAAGGGCTATTTATTATGAATTATTGAAGTTAGAAAGTTAAAATAATTGATTTTTGAAGTTTAAAATATTTTTAATAAAAAAAACGTTTTTTGCAAGTTTTTGGCACATGTGTATGTGTGTATGTTTGAATCAGATTTCATGTAAGTGTGGGCGTAAAATTTATATATATATATATATTATTATATTAAATTTTACCTTTGGTGTTCTAAGCATTTTCTATAAATAGGGTCTTTAGGGTTAGAATTGAAAATCACACGAAAACTAAAGATTTCTCTCTCTTTCTCTCTCTATATATCGGCGTATTTTTGTGAGTATTTTAGTACTTTGAGTATTGCTATCTGATGCAAGTTCTTTCGACACTATATCGAGTATTCGATCGAAATCTTATTCTTTACGAGGTAAGGGATGTTATTTTTTATTAAAAATGATATTATTTCTTGATATCATTATCTTAAAATATTGGTTTGGAACTTTTTATCAAATTTGGAACTTTTCATGTCGTGTTCTTATTCATGAGTTATTATTCATTCAGATTCTTATTCTTATTCACGATTCTTATTCACGAGTACTATTCACGAAGCATGATGATTTTTTTGTGAAATTTCTATCTTTTAGTGTAGATTTACTATTCACGTATCGACCTTTATTCACGTATCTCTGACCTTATTCACGAATCGACCTTATTCACGAAAAAATTAAATTTTCTTTTTTATGTGTCCAAGATTATGCATTATGATTCTATCTTTGATTGGATCTATGTTTTGATCTTCATTCTTGAATTTTACTCCTCTGATTATTTATGAAGTATTTTTTGAACTTGGATTGTTTAAAGTACGAATCCTTAATATTTGTTCTTTTGTTTCCTTTGGATTCGTTTTCTTTAAAATATTTTTCATCATCCTCGGTCCTAAATGATGATATAAGCTGAATATCTTTGGCACATAGTGCAAAGATGAATGATTTTATGATGAATATCTTTGGCCGTGGTGCGAAGATGAGCAGTGTTTAGATGAACATGACCCGATGAATATCTTTGGCCCGTAGTGCAAAGATGAGCAGTGTTTAGATGAACATGACCAGTGGTGAATATCTTTGGCACATAGTGCAAAGATGAATATTTGATTTATGATGTATATTGATTGATGTTCTGAGGATAAAATATCGATGATGGACTTTTAAATTCATAGATGATAGTAGATTTCATTCTCTCTTAACTCTTACAATGAATTGTTGTTTCATTGCTGATTGTTGATCTAAAACTTGTTGTCTATTGTATTCTATCAGTTTTTCCTGTTGAAGACTAAGGATAATTTGTTGTACATTATCTTAGTCATAATATTCTTTCTTGGGCTAGTTGAGCTCACCCTTTTCCTTTTTGTTCCATTTTTCTTCTCGGAGAGAGAATATAAGCGAGAATATAAGCGGGAACTAGTCGGGGTGTGGAGTAATGGTTCAAGGCAGTTGTTTTTAGTAGTCCTCACTATTTTGTAAAATAGTGTATCAATAATTATAATGAGGACTTATTTGAGTGTGGATATTGTCTAGAAGATGACAATATTTGTATTTAAACTCACGATTTATGTGTTGTCACGTCGAATATATTTTGCCGACAATTGTATTAATGAAGTTGTAGTTGTTTACATACCATGTATTTGGCGACTCGAGAATGGGTGATGTATACCTATTTTGCCTTTGGTGCCTCCATCCTAGTTGAATTTGCCTTCGGTGAGCGACAAAATCGGGCTATTTAAGTGACCTTCTCTTCCACAATTATAACATGCTTTGGGCGGCATCATGCGAGTTTGGACTAATGTGCCCCTCCCTTCCGCATTTGAAACATATGATAGGTGGTCGTTCTCCTTCCTTAATGACAGGTGCTGGTACTGACGTCTTTCCATCATTGTTGAATCTCCTCCTCTTGAAATGTCCATTCTTATTGTTTTGGCCTACGATTACCACAAAGTGGTTACCATTTACGCACCATTGATTCCTCAAGCTTGTTGTCACCACTTGATGGCTTGCTCTCATTGGTATTATCATTTTGCTTAGAAATCTCTTTTAGTTGCGTTGACTCGTTATCGCGCTCCACTAACTGAGCCCTATTTACAACATCTGAATATAAACACAGTTTATGAGAAATAAGATGTTGGCGTATCTCGACGACTTCAAACCTCTTAAAAACATCCGTGTCATTCTCTCTACATTATCCACCAAGTGGGACCTGAAGCAGGGATAACTCAAGTAAATTTAGCCTCGTATTGCGACCACGGTCATATTGTTTTGTTCGAACTTGATAAACTCCACCTCCTTCGTGTAGCGAATACTTTGGGAAAGTATTTATCATTGAAACGACTCTTGGAACTTCTCCCAAGACATCTTGATCTGGCGGAGTTGAGTCGTTTCTGGATTCCACCGATGTCTGCCTCTCCAAGCAAACATAAAGGCGTGAATGGAACCTTTTGCTCCTCGGAGCATCCCAGACATCAAATATCTTGGTGATCGCTTTATCCATGCTTAGCCATAAGTGGTTTTGGCTCTCCCTTAAACTCCGTGGTCCCGGCTCCTTGAAGCTGTTTAGCGGTGACCGCAGAGTTTCGATGTTTCCACGCATTTTGGGCGAGCCGCTCTACTTTCTTTGTTGCATGAATTACATAAAGCCCTGAACATTTGATCATTCATCATTTGGTCGGTGTTGTTGTTTGCATGAGGATTATCGCCTTCGATGCACATTATCACGATTATTGATATGTGGTGAATCAGCGAGTCGCTTTGTGCTCCATTGCTATTATCAACATTCTCGGATGTCATTTTCGAATCTTGCCACAAAACAAAGGTTAATTGACATATAACATATTATCCTAAATTACAATAGGCCAATTAAATACCACATAAACTTAGGTAGGTCATACTAGCGAAAGAATTCCCGTCTCTCCCCTCTAGTACTATTCTCACATCTTAGCCAGGATCGTATCCTAAGCTTTGATACCAAGCTATGGCGCCCCCAAAATTAGGTATACATCACCCATCTTGGGTGCGTCGGATACATGGTACAAAATTCAAATACAACTTACTAATACAAGCTGTATGGGTGTACAATCGACAAAACATAAGCTGTGAGTTTGAATACAATTATTGTCTACTAGAGATTATACAAACTCAAAGGTCCTCATTATATTATTAACACACTATTTCACGCAGAATAGTGAGGACTACTAATCTTATCCTACGGGTAGTCACTCCATTCTCCGAGCTAGTCCCTACTATGTTCTCATTTCACGAAGAGAACGGTGAAAGAAAAGGTGAGCTCAACTAGCCCGATAAAATATTATGACTAAGATAATGCGAGAATAAATTATCGTTAGCCTTCAACAGTGTTAAAGCGATAAAATATAACAACATCAAGTTTAAGCTGCGGTGAACAAACAATCCATTAAAAGAGTCAAGTAGAGAATAAAATCTACTATCTTTTATGATTTAAAGGTTTTCATGACTTTTATCATTTGGGACTCGACAATTCATAATCCACATCATCGAATCACCCACTGCTTTTCTGACGAGGATATTCTTTAGTATCACGACCACAAATTATCCATACTTCTGACCCAAGGACATTCGTGTATTTATTAATGGTCATGATCATGCCAACAAGCATCCATCGATACACTACAGAGCCAATGATAACTTTTACCACATCATTTGTAACATTACGGTCATGATTACAACGAATAATCCACAGTCATAATCATACCAAGTCCATCTATACTTCTGAGGCCACAAATGACTTTCAACATAATATAAACATGAGGATGATGACAATGATATAAGAATTCAATAAAACAAGTTCAAGAATTAATTTATCCGAGGAACTAATAATGTCAAATTGTCGACATGATCTTGCTTTGTAGAGTAAAATTCAAGAATGATCGGAAGAATATTTCCATGAAAGATCTTTGGATGAAACGCTTGATATCAAGGATATTCTACTAATTTCATGGAGTATAGAAGTCAAAACTTTAACCAATGAGAATAATAAAGAATGGAATAACAAAGAAATCACCATGCATGTGGTACTTGGCATGAGCGGGTTATTCAGCGAATAATAATAACGGAACCGGGTTAGGCAAAATTTGCAAAGCGGGATGTTCAACGAAGAATAATAAAGGCGGAACCGGTCGGTGTAAAACACACAGAACAAGATGTTCCAGCGAGAATAATAATTAAGGCGGAACAAGGATCGGTGTAAAACACACGAACGAGGATGTTCCAGCGAATAATAATAATAAAAAAGCGGAACCCGGTCGGATGTAAAACACCAGACGAGGATGTTCCAACAAAATAATAGAAGAATGTCACCAAGTATAGGGTAAACCCGGCATATCTGAGTTATTCCAACGAATAATAAGCAATGGAATAACAACGATTCTCTTCATGAATAAGAAAGAATAACACCCTTACATTAGTAGTAGATTGAATCTTTGCGGTAGTGTAGTAACGAGAATACTCTTCTTCTTTCTCTCTTATTCTCTCTATACTTTCTCTCTCTATAAGCTTGAATGAATTAAATGAAAATAATGAAGCACTAGGCCTCTATTTATAGAAGATTTCTAGCTTAGCACTTGAAATGTGAAAAGGCAAGTGGCTTGGCGGTTGGTGATGTGAAAAGAAAAGTGGTTTGGCGCTTGTAATGTGAAATGACAATTGGTTCGGCGCTTGTAATATAAAGCGGAAAGTGGTTTGATGTCTTTTAAAGGTAATTCTTATTGGCCCGAGGTAATTACTATTGATGAAGGTAATTACTATTGGCGAAGGTAATTACTATTAGCCGAAGGTAATTACTATTAACGAAGAGACTCTTAGATGATGACATATGGGCCCCATAAAATAACCAAACTTACCACAAGCGTCTCATAATAGACTCTTTATATACATCAAGGATTTAATAAATATTACCACAAATCATTTTATTTTTAATCGACACATATTTAATCTTTCAACAATTAGTAATCATTTATAACTTGTCGTCTCAATTATTGATTTAATAATATAACATATTATCTGAGGATGATCTTGTGACAATAATTGAATCGATAATATAAGAGATATGATCGTGAATTCTTGTAGCAATAATTGAGTATAAACTTAGTGACTTCTCACGTAAGCATCAATAATCAATCTGAGTGTCTTCTATGTAATCACGCGTATTCTTGTACTTTTACTCACAAGGGGTAGTTCAAGCGGTTTTAACGGTAACACCTCCATGAGTTATTTTCATAAAGTATTTTTATCGTTTTCTCGATCAAATGAATAATTTTAGTTGTGGGGTCCACCCGATGATTGTGTCGTTATCACGAATATTCCCAAACAAAAAAGAATATTTCCAGACCAAGCGAATAATTTATAACAACTTGCTTACTTTGCAAAATTTATAAATATTACCCACAACTATAACATTATATCAAATTTACTCCATAATATTCAAAAATAATATTTATAGAAAATTCATATTTATTTATAAAAGTTGGGGTCTTACACCTTATTTTTTTTGATATTACGTACTTTTTTTGAGTGTGGGCTCAAAATCTTTTATGTGGAGCTCAAAAAGTGATATAATATATAGAGTCCTCAATTCCACGATATTTATCGGGATAATTTGAAAACTTATACGATATATTTTATCCTGCTATTTTTTTTTACATCTTAATAAGGGCTAAAGTGGGGATCAAGTAGGATTCTACAACTCTAGCTCCAATATAATACTAATTTACGATTAACTCTTTAATCAATTAGAATTATATTAATTATAACTAATTCCACTAAATAGTTATAATTGCACTCTAGAATTAATAAATTAAAATTAATTAATTAAATCCTTCCACTATTAGTATCTTGCAAAAATATACTCTCTGATAATATCCATAAGCGCGTGTAGGAATAAAGTACATTAACACACTCGTGTTCTTTGCTTATATGTGACTACATAATTTATACACTTTTGATCACACATTAATTTAATAAATTAAATTAATACTTTAATAATTTGAATTACTAAAATACTTGGCCAAGATTACGGTGATCGACCAATAAATTATACCAAGGGATATTATAATTTAATTGTAGAATTTCATCTTGAAAATACATGTTCCTAATTTCATAACATATATCACCCAACATATTGAGGTATTGATTGTATTTAAAATCTCATTCTTTAATATATTAAAGTGACATACATTATAAAATTAAGTTCATTATTCTCTCGGGATTAAGAGTAATTGCACATTAATAGTAATTGAAAAATTATTTATAATAACGATATTTAACAAATAATTTTTCATAGCGATCGATTCTATGTATTTCAAAAATACACCAATACACTAGATTAAAGTCTTCACTTTACATGACTAAGACAAATCATCCAATCAAGCGTATTCTGATATCTTTAGAATGGTTTATCCATTTCCATCTAAGATTGAGAACAATATATTTTTTAATTATACATAATATATAATTTATGTCTTACATATATGACACTCCTTCATATACATAAATTATAAAATGTATAATTATGGACAAAATTATGACACATTTAATTATGCAAAATTAAATTAAATGTTATTATTAAAATAATAAAATAAATATCAACATTGGGTTTTTACGGGCTTAAACCTTACAATCTCCCACTAGCCCTAAACCCGATTTACCATATGTCTAATACCCATTCCTCGAGATGAAAATCAAAAACTTTAGAAGATCACAAGGTCTTTGTAAAAGGATCGACCAAATTTTAACATTGGATAATACTCCCACATCATAATCAATAAGCAATATATCATCCACATAAAGAACTAAGAATACCACCACCCCATCTTTATTCTTCTTGTACACACAAGATTCTTCTAGATTTTGTTCAAAACCATAAGAATATTTGATCGCTTGATCAAACCTTATATTCAAACCTTGATGCTTGCTTAAGTCCATAAATGGACTTTTGCAACTTACATACCATATTTTCTTGGCCTTTAACTATAAAACCATCGAGTTTATTCATATAGATTTCTTCATCAAGATATCTATTAAGAAAAGCGATCTTGACATCTATTTGCCGTATCTAAGTAATCGAGATGAGTTGCAATGGATAAAGTGTATACGATAGATTTAAGCATAGCTCTTGGTGAAAAGGTTTTCTCATAATCGATACCTTCTTTTGAGTAAAACCTTTTGCTTTCAATCGTCTTTAAAGGTTTCTACCTTTACATCTACTCCTCTTTTCTTTTGTAGACCCACTTGCACCCTATAGGTTTTACCCCATTAGGTGCTTCTGAAGTTCCCATACTTTATTTGAGTACATGGAATCCATTTCTAGTTTTCATAGCTATGTGCCAATAATTGGATGCATCTACATCATTAATAGCTTCAAAGAAGTTAGAAGGATCAGACTCTACTTCTTAGGAATAACATCATAAGTTTCTCCAAGAAGTGAAAGTCTCTCGGGAGGCACGATACTCCTCCCACTACGATGAAGCTCAGGTGTATTAGAAGAATCGGGTTGGTTAGATTGTGGCAATTCATCCAAGTCTTGTGGTGGATTAATTGATTGAGTAATTGTTGTACTTGACATTTCTTACAAGACAATTTACTACTCGACTTGTGATCCATTATGTAGTCATTTTTGGGAAAAAGCGCATTTAAGCTAACAAATACTTTACGGTCTAAGGACTATAAAATAGACCACCTCTAGTTCATTTTGGATATCCTACAAATAAACATTCTTACATTCTTGTACCTAATTTATCTTAGTACATCTTTCCTTTTTAAATGCGTATGCGGTGTGCCCCATATATGAATATGGTGCAATCTTGGCTTTACGCCCTCTCCACAATTCTCTAGGAGTTAAAGGAGCAGACTTTGATGGTACAAAGATTGAATAAGTACATTGTTGTTTCTAGTGCATAACCCCCAAAGGAAATAAAAAAAGTAGAAAAACTCATCATAGACCTTACCATATCCAAAAGAGTCATGTTTTTTCTTTTCTGTCACACCATTTCTTTGGGGTGTGCCGGTCGATCGATTCGGATATAATTCCTATATTAGATAAGTAATCTTTGAATTCCCCAAGAAGGTATTCACCTCTCGATCCGTCGAAGAGCCTTTATGTATTTACCACAGATTGCCTTTCTACTTACACTTTGAAATTCTTTGAATTTTTCAAATGCTTCGGACTTTCGATGCATAAAGTAAACATAACCAAATCTTGAGTAATCATCGGTAAAGGTGATGAAATACTCAAACCCTTCTCGTGCTTTCGAGATATTCATGGGACCACATAGACAAATTTTTTCATATCTTTCGATGTGAAACTAGTGTTATAATTTACTTGGTAATTTATCTTTAATCTAATACATAAATCGGAGAGTCATTGTGTCAATAATTTTTGAAGTCTTTTGGCATTCGAAAATGTCCTTAAACTTTATTAGTGCCTTAATTTGTGCTGGTTTTGGCTTCCAAAAATCTTGCTTAAACTTTTATAGTATTTTTTGTTATATTCTTATAACTTCAATTTTACTTATCTTCATTTTGTAACTTGTAAATGTATCTTACTAAAATCTTAAACTTTTAACTTTATAGAATTGTCTTTCAAAATTAAAATTTTAATGTTTAAGATTAAAATTTTGCATATAAATTACATGTATAACACATGTGCATGTCAAATAAGCTAGTCAGTCTAATGATCGACCACTAATTAGATTATATCTTGATGGTGTATATATAAGTAATGTTAAAATTATGACACAACATTAAAATAAAAGTATTTTTGCACATAAAGTTGAGATTAAAATAATTAGCTTACTTAGATATATAAAATCTGATAAAACCAATACATGAGAGAGAGACATAAACTTTTTTTCCTTGGATAATAATATATTTGAGGATACATCTGCCAAACATAAAAGATGATCAACCACTAATTAGTCGAATCAAATTTTTTGGTCCATATATCATGCTTATTTTCGACATAATAAAACCATCGAGACTTTCTTAGCCAATACGTATATACCCCTTGAAGCGAGTTTTTAAAGACATCAAAACTCTTGTTTTGTGTTCCCCACCAAAAATATTAGGATGAAATGACCACATGAATTCTTGCATATAATATAGGTTATGATAACCTAGATCATTATCTCGAGAAGCCATGAATTAGCAATCTACCTTAAAGATTCCATCCATGACATGAACCTCGTATTTAAGGGCATTTGCGGTTAGAAAAATAGCAAGGAGGAAAAAAAGAAAGACTTTTCATCGTTATAAATACTATAATATTTTGCGATTACGAATGATAAAGTTATAATTTCTATTGATTCATCGATTACTTGATTTATATAGAGATTGGAGGCGTAAAATGATAACTTCATGATTATGTAGATTTGATACTTGAGCGTTAAAATATAAAAAAATCATAACTAATGTATTCATAATAAATTATAGGCTAAATATGGATTAATACTTTTTATCATGAACTTTTAATATTTTTTTACTTTGTACAATATTTGATTACAAATTACACCTAATTACGAATGTATTTGGAATTTTTTTTTTTTTTTTAGGCAAAAAATGTTATTAGTGAAAAAACTATTAATACAAAAGACTTCTTTGAAAGCAGAAAAATTACATAACGTCTAAATTTCCTACATCAAAATTCATGTCCAGCGGAAGAATAAAAACTTTACCAGAGCTATAGTTGATATATGGTGCAAAATGAGAAGCTTTGTATATAATAGCTTAATTTCACATCGAAAATATAATAACATTTTGTTTGTATATAAAAAAAATTAAGTTATTAACAATAGTACATTCAAGTTATGACTTTTTCTTTGAACAAAAATTTAAGTGGGGAGTTTGTAACACATCAATCCCACATGAAAGATATCTGAAAAATTTGTATGTATATAAAATTAAGTTACTAACATTAGTACTCCCATCCAGTCCCATAATATCTGACGTTTTAAAGTTGTGCAAAAGAATTAAAAAATGATTGGAAAACATTAAATATAGTATCAATTATCTATATTATTTTGGATAAGTATGTGGTAGACTAAGATGACCCGATAAGATACTATTGAGTCGGAGGTTTAATTAAGATATTATTTGGATGGATTTGATTCGATTCAGACTTGAAATTTGACCAAGAGATTTTTTAGGACTCAAATTTGCTTTTAGTTTACAAAATTTGGTTATGGTTCCATTTATAAACTAAAATCACATTACCTTAGCGCTTTCTGTTTCTTAGTTTTGAGCAGAAAAAGAAAAGAATAGAAAACTTGAAGTTTTCCTTTATATTGTTTCTAAGTTTTTAATAGAAAAGAATATAAAATTTAAAATTGAGGACATGAGTTATAATTTAAAATTTATTATATTAAAAGTTGAGAATAATATAGAATTATAAAAATATTACTTATTCAAATTTCTTTTAGTCCAAATCGGGCCAATTTTTGACGGAAAACTTTGGCGGGAAAAAGTGGCAAAGTTTTTCTATTCATTTCTTTTCTTTTCCTTTTGTTAAAAACTTCGAAATATAAAATTAGAAAGAAAATTTAAATTTTCAAGTCCATTTCTTTTCTTTTTTGTCCATTTTAAAACTTCGAAAGCAGGCGTAAAATTTCAAATTTCAAGTTTTAAATTTGGTTATGGTTTCAAATTTCAAGTTTAACATTATTATGGTCCAATTAAATACATTATTTATGATATTTAATTTATATATTCATTCACCTTCTTTCCATAATGTTTTATACATTTTCTCTCTAAAAATTTTATGCACATTTAAACTTCCTCTCTCTAAAATCATGTAACATAATCACATAATATTATTTTTTTTTTTGGGGGTGAGAGTGGGGGTAAAGGGTGTATACATAATCACATAATATTATTTTTTTTGGATGAGATGGGGTGGGTGGGGTGGGGTGGGAGTGGGTGGGGTGGGGTGAAGGGGTGCGTGGGGTGGGGTGAAGGGGTGGGGTGGCCAGGGGTGGGTGGGGGTGGGATAAAGGGTGTATACATAATCACATAATATTATTTTTTGGGGGTGGGGTGGGGGTAAGGGGTGTATACATAATCACATAATATTATTTTTTTTTTGAGGTGAGGTGGGGGTGGGGGTGGGGTGGGGGGGTGGGTGTGGGTGGGTGGGGTGAGGTGTATACACAATCACATAATATATTTTTTGGGTGGGGTGGGTGCGTGGCGTGGCGTGGGGTGGGGTGAGGTGAGGTGGGGTGGGGGTGGGGTGGGGTGGGTGGTTGAGCTTCTTGAATATGTAAATATGGATGAAAATAACTTTTGATTTGTATTTGGAATAAAATATGTGTCAAAAAATGGTTATGAGGTTGAAACTATATTTCTTTTTAAAATATGATTTCAAACTTTAACTTGACCCAAATAAATAAAAGCAGATTAACTTGACCCATTTGGTTTGATTAATATGGGTTAACTTAGATAATTAACCAACTATATTGCCAGAATCTAGCTACAGTAGATTTGGTGCAACACAATCCACGTACCATTTAATAATGTCCTTCACTGCTTAACTTTCAAGCATAAATTCTTCATTTATTTTATATCTACTAGCATCAAAATAATGGAAACATCCATTCATTCTTCCCGGGACTTCAACCTCACACGTACAAAACTTATGCGAACTATGTACTAGGCTCACTTACAATAAATTTCACTTAACTAAAATTACATATATATTTTTTTAGGGTTAATTACATATTAAACCCGAAATATACACCTTTTTACCATTAAATGTACCCCAGATGTTTAAGCGCTCATCCTGCTTTACTCAAAATGCAGTTAAGTAAGCATAACGACCCTTTGAATCAATTTGTTAAATGAAAAAAATGGTCCGTGTCACAATTTAAATGGTCAAAATTACAAAAGGGTTAGTTATGCTTCTTAGCGGTATTTGAAATGGCGAGATAGAGGCGTTAAATATAAAATGCGAATAGTAAAAAAGAATGTATACTTGAGGTTATTATCTGATTAACCTATTTTTTTATTCTACTTCTTGCACATTTTAATAGCGATTACGTTATAATGAATCTTACAAAATTACAAAATTATAGTATCTAATCTACTACTAACCACAATCTCCCTTCCTTTATCTTTACTTTAGGATACTTTTGATCATCTTGTTTTATCTGAAAAAAATTTTATTAGAATGCAAGAGTGAGAAACAAATCATAACTAACTTATTCATAATAAATTATAGGCCTAAATATGGATTAATACTTTTTAACATGAACTTTTAATATTTTTTACTTTGTACAATATTTCAATGCAAATTACACCTAATTACGAATGTATTTGGAATTTTTTTTTTTTTTTGCAAAGAAGGCAAAAATGTTATTAGTTGAAAAAACTATTAATACAAAAGACTTCTTTGAAAACAAAAAAAAAAATTACATAACGTCGAAATCTCCCTACATCAAAATTCATGTCCAACCCAAAGAAGAGGAAAAACACTACCCAGAGCTATAGTTGATATATGGTGCAAAATGAGAAGATTTGTATATAACACCTTAATTTTACATGAAAAATATGATAAAATTTTATACGTATATAACAAATTAAATTCTTAACAATAGTACATTCAAGTCATGATTTTTTGGTGAGCGAGAAATTTAAGTGGGGAGTTTGTAACACATCGATCCCACATCGAAAGATATCTGAAAATTTTATACGTGTATAAAGAATTAAGTTACTAACAATAGTGCTCCCTCGGTCCGTAATATATGGCGTTTTAGAGTTGTGCACAAGAATTAAAAATATGATTAGAAAGCATTAAATATAGTATCAATTGTCTATAATACCATTAAAATCTCATTTATTACCATACTTATCTCATACTCTCTCTCATCTATAACATTTTTTCATGAGGGATAATTTTAGAAAGATTGTAATTAATTCTCTAAATTTTCTAAAGCGTCAAATAATTTGGGACAAATAAAATCACCTAATTAAAAGCGTCATATATTATGGGATGGAGGAGTACATTCAAGTCGACCTTTTGGATAAGTATGTGGTAGACTAAGATGGTCCAGAATATACTATTGGGTTGGAGGTTTAAGATCTTATTTGGATGGATTTGATTTGACCCGATATTTATTAGGACTCGAGTTGCTTTAGTTTACAAAATTTGGTTATGGTTACATTTAAAAATTAAACCCACATTACCTAAAAATTTCAAATTTCAAATTTCAAATTTGGTTATGGTTTAGTTATGGTTTCAAATTACAAGTTTAGCATTATTATGATCTAATTAAATACATTATTTATGATATTTAATTTCTATATTCATTCTCCTTCTTTTCGATAATGTTTTTATAAAAAAAATTTTATGTACATTTAAACTTCTTCTCTCTAAAATCATAATATTTACTCTCTAAAATTTATCATACATGTATGTCTCTCATTTAAATTTGAATATGTAGGAAACAATTTCCAAATAAATTTTTAAATTTTACTTTTAAAAATTATTATCCCAAGATCTTTCTCATAATTTAGCATAATCAAAAATTAAATAAATTATATTACATACCTTGTGCTCGGTTGTAGCACAATGGAGAATTTTTTTTATTACTCTGATGAAGGCTTTTCTTTCCTCCTGATCTTCCTCCTTATGACCCTTTGTGACACCCCAAAATTAGGTATACATCACCCATCTTGGGTAAATCGGATACATGGTACAAAATTCAAATATAATTTACTAATACAAGCATGTATGGTATACAATCGACAAAACATAAGCTGTGAGTTTGAATACAATTATTGTCTACTAGAGATTATACAAACTCAAAAGGAGTCCTCATTACAATTATTAACACACTATTTCACGAGAATAGTGAGGACTACTAATCTTATCCTGCTGGGCCAGTCACTCAGTTCCCAGAAGCTAGTCCTGCTTTATGTTCTCATTTCACGAAGAAACGGTGAAAAAGAAAGGTGAGCTCAACTAACCCGATGAAATATTATGACTAAGATAATGCGAGAATAAATTATCGTTAGCCTTGACAGTGTTAAGCGATAAAATATAACAACATCAAGTTTAACTACGGTGGAACAAACAATCCATTAAAAAGAGTCAAGTAGAGAATAAAATCTACTATCTTTTATGATTTAAAAGGTTTTCATGACTTTTATCGCTTGGACTCGACAATAAATAATCCACATCATCGAATCACCCACTGCTTTTCGGCGAGGATATTCTTTTAGTATCACGACCACAAATTATCCATACTTTTCTGACCCGAGGACATTCGTGTATTCATTAATGGTCATGATCATGCCAACAAGCATCCATCCATCGATACACTACGGGCCAATGATAACTTTTACCACATCATTTGTAACATTACGGTCATGATTACAAGAATAATCCACAGTCATAATCATACCAAGTCCATCTATGCTTTCTAGAGGCCCACAGATGACTTTCAACATAATATAAACATGAGGATGATGACAATGATATAAGAATTCAATAAAACAAGTTCAAAATTAATTTATCCGGGAACTAATAATGTCCAAATTATCGACATGATCTTTGCTTTGTAGAGTAAAATTCAAGAATGATCGGAAGAATATTTCCATGAAAGATCTTTGGATGAAGCATTGAATATCGAGGATATTCTACTAATTTCATGGAGTATAGAAGTCAAAACTTTAACCAATGAGTATAATAAAGAATGGAATAACAAAAGAAATCACCATGCATGCGGTGCTTAGCATAGATAGGTTATTCCACAAGAATAATAATAACGGAACGAGGTTAGGCAAAATTTGCAAGCAAGCGGGATGTTCAACCGAGAATAATAAAAAAAGCGGAACCGGTCAGGTGTAAAACACACAGAACAAGATGTTCAAGCGAATAATAATAAAAAGGCGGAACCGGTCAGGTTGTAAAACACACAAAATAGGATGTTCCATAAGAATAATAGAAGAATGTCACCAAGTATAGGAATTAAACCGCATATACCTGTTATTCAAGCGAGAATAATAAGCGATGGAATAACAACAATTCTCTTCATGAATAAGAAAGAATAACACCCCTTACATTAGTAGTAGATTGAATCTTTGCGATAGTGTAATAACAGAATACTCTTCTTCTTTCTCTCTTATTCTCTTTATACTTTCTCTCTCTATAAGCTTGAATGAATTAAGTGAAAATAATGAAGCACTAGGCCTCTATTTATAGAAGATTTCTAGCTTAGCACTTGAAATGTGAAAAGGAAAGTGGCTTGACGGTTGGTGATGTGAAAAGAAAAGTGGTTTGATGCACCGTAATGTGAAGCGACAATTGGTTCGGCCTTTTGTAATATGAAATGGCAAGTGGTTTGGCGTCTGGTAAAGGTAGTTACTATTATTGAAGGTAATTACTATTGATGAAGGTAATTACTATTGTGAAGGTAATTACTATTAGCGAAGGTAATTACTATTGAAGAGACTCTTAGATGATGACATATGGGCCCCCATAAAATAACCAAACTTACCACAAGCGTCTCATAATAGACTCTTTATATTCATCAAGGATTGAATAAATATTACCACAAATCATTTTATTTTAATCAACACATATTTAATCTTTCAACAATTATTAATCATTTATAACTTGTCATCTCAATTATTGATTTAATAATATAACATATTATCTGAGATGATCTTGTGACAATAATTGAATCAATAATATAAGAGATATGATCACGTGAATTCTTTGTAGCAATAATTGAGTATAGTTGAGTGACTTCTCACGTAAGCATCATTAATCAATCTTTGTGTGCTAATATGCAACCACAGCGTATTCTTGTACTTTTACTACTTAGGTAGTTCAGCGGTTTTAACGGTAACACCTCATAGTTATTTTCATAAAAGATATATTTTTATCGTTTTCTCGATCAAATGATAATTCCGTTATTAGGGTCCACCAATGATTATCTTGAGTCGTCTGAATATTCCCAGATAAAAGAATATTCTCAGAAAAAACGAATATTTTATAACAACTTGCTTACTTTGCAAAATTTATAAATATTACCCACAACTATAACATTATATCAAATTTACTCCATAATATTCAAAATAATATTTATAGAAAATTCATCTTTATTTATAAAAGTTGGGGTCTTACAACCTCCCTTAACATGAAATTTAAGCCCTCGAACTTAGAATGCGTACACAGGTATGTCGAAGAGGTAAGGATGCCTTGATTTTATTTGATTCTAACTCCCAGTCATTTCCTCAACATCGTGGTTTCTCCACAAAACTTTGACTTGAGGTATAACCTTGGAAGCGTAGAATATGTTCCTTCTTATCAAGATTTGAGCAGGAACCTCTTTACATCGTCAAATCTTCCACTATTTTAATCGGTTCTAACTTCGATAATGTGGTTGGGTCTTTCACATATTTCGTAACATGGATATGTGAAAAGCGTTATGAACACGAGACATACTTGGCGGTAAAAGCGAGTCTATAGGCCCACAGTTCTACTCGATCGAGGATTAAAAATGGGCGATGAATCGAGTTGAGTTTTCTCTCTTTCCAAATCTAAGTAACTCCTTTTCATGGAGCAACCACGCAACAACACATGATCTCTATATCGAATTTCCGTCCTTTCGATGAAGATCGGCATAACTCTTTTATCGATCTTGTGAGGTTTTTATCGTTGTCGGATCGTTTGAATCTTTTAGTAGTCAAGCGTACCAACTCCGGTCCCAACAACGTTGCTTCACCCACCTCATCCCGGCATCTTTGAAGCGACACTTTCTTCCATCTGGCGCTTGAATGGAGCCATGCGATACTTGATTGATAAGCTGTTGTTGTAGGAAAACTCCACCAATGGTAAGAACTTGTCCCAACTTCCCTTGAAATCAAGGACACATATAGTCTTAATAGATCTTGAGAGTTTGAATAGTCCTCTCCATTGTCCAAATCCGTCCGAGGATGATATCTTAGAAACTAAATCGTAAGTGTGTGCCCATAGCTTTTTGCAAACTAACCCAAAATCGTGAAGTGAATCTTGGGTCTCGATCAAAACTATGGATATCGGCATACCATGCGGTCTTACAACCTCGTTTATGTACATCTGAGCAAGGCGTTCAAGTGTATAAGTTTTTTCGTATAGGTAAAAATGAAGCGGACTTGGTCGATCTATCAACAATGACCCAAATCGTATCTATGCCTTGAGAAACCTTAGGAAGGCCGTAGCGAAATCCAAGGTAATGTGCTCCCACTTCCATTCTAGAATTTCAAGTGGTTGCAATGGACCTTTTGGTACTTGATGCTCAAACTTTAACTTTCGTTGACAAGTTAGACACCTTGAGATAAACAACGTTATCTCTCTCTTCATATTGCTCCACCAAAATGTATGGCGAATATCATGATACATTTTGGTACTCCCGAGATGGATTACAAGCGGTGTGTTGTGGGCCTCCATCATGATTTTATACTTTATCGGAGTCGTTAGGAACAAAAAATGCAGGAGTTGACTCGAAGTATTCCTTCTTCATCGATTCTTGCTTGGCGTATGCACCTTCTTGCACTTTCTTCCTCATATGCATCGACTCCAGTGCGTAACTTGGCGCGACTTTAACTTTATCGATTAAAATCGGTTCTACTCGTATATTCGCCATCATCACATGGGTCCACAGAGTCTTTAACTCTATCTCCATCCTTTGCAAGTCACACAAAATGGGCCTTTCGCGTTGACAATATCGCTTTTCGTGCTTGCATATGATCTTACTCGATCGTCGGCTACCACGTTCGCTTTTCGGGGATGGTATTGGATGGTATGATCATAATCTTTCAGCAGTTCAAGCCAGCGTCGTTTATCGCATGTTGAGTTCCTTTTGACTAAAAAGAAATATTTGAGGCTTTTATGATCAGTAAAGATCTCCACCTTCTCCCCATATAAGTAATGCCTCCAAATCTTTAGTGCGAAGACAACATTTACCAACTCTAGATCATGAGTAGGATAATTCCTCTCATATTCTTTGAGTTATCTTGAGGCATAGGCTATGACTTTTCCATGTTGCATGAGAACACATTCCAACCCTTTGCTAGAAGCATCACTTTGTAGATGACAAATCCTCAAGGCGGATGGTATTGTCGAAATAGGTGCGAAATGAGTCTCCTCTTGAGTTCTTGAAAACACTTCTCACATTCTTGGCTCCAACCAAACTTTGTATCTTTTGAGTCGGTTTGAGTCGATGGAGTAGCGATTCAAAAAATTCTTTTCTGAATCTCCAGATAATAACCCGGCTAAGCCAGAAAGCTACGTACTTGGTCACTAATTTAGGTTTCTCCCGACTTTGAATTGCTTGACCTTTCTTTGGGTCAGCGGATATTCCATGACTTGATACTACGTGCCCAGGAATGCTACTTCCTCGAGGCAAATTCGCATTTCTTGACTTGGCATAAAGCTTGTATTCACGAAGCTTTTGGAGTGTCGACCTCAAGTGTTGCTCATGATCTTCACGACTTTTGGAATAAATAAGGATGTCATCAATAAAGGCGACCACAAAGTGATCCAAATATTCCTTGAATACTCGGTTCATCATATCCATGAAAGGCGGCGGGAGAATTAGTCAATCGAAGGACATGACTATAAATTCATAATGTCGTCTGCAGGAGTTACGGCCGTCTTTGGAATGTCGCGGTTCTAATCTTCAATTGGTGATATCGAGCGAAGATCAACCTTTGAAAAGAATTTGGCTCCTTACAAGCCCCAGAAGCAAAACGGGTCATCAATACGTGGTAATGGATACCTATTTTGATGGTGACATGATTCGACTCCAGATAATCAATACAAAGTCACATACTCCCATCTTTCTTCTTCACGAATAGAATAGGAGCACCCCGAGGAGAAGTACTAGGGCGAATAAAGCCAATGTCTAACAATTCCTGCGGTTGGGTCTTTAACTCTGAAGTTCAATAGAAGCCATTCGATATGTGGCTTTGGAAATGGGTTTTGTCTTAGGGTTCAAGGTCGATACAAAATTCAATTTCACGCTTCGAGGTATGTAAGGCCTAACTTTTTATAAATGAAGATTTAATTTTTCCTATTTATTATTTTGAAATAGTAAGGGGTTGATTTGATTAATGTGGTTAGTTATGGGTAAAATCATAAATATTTCAAATAAGCAAGTGGTTATAAAATATTCATTGTTGTGGGGAATATTAGTTTTGGTAAGTGGAATATTCTTCTTTGTGTCGGGAATATTAAATGCGGCGCGATCTTTATTGGGCCCCATAGCGAAGCGATTGGATGAAGAAAAGCGACAAGTATAAGTTGTTTATAAATAGCGGCGTAGTTATTCTGAATTATCTTGTTGGAATATCCGGTGGTTAAAACGATGTCTGGCGTTGTTGCCTGATAGCACTTGCAGTATTGCATCAATTATTGATTCTTACGTGAAGAAGGCCTACTCGATAAGCTTATTACGATGAATTCTTTATTCGATATTTTATTTTATTGATTCTATAAAACATCGCGAGATTGAATTTTACGATAAAAGAGCTATTTATTATGAATCATTTAAGTTCTAAAGTTAAAATAATTAATTTTTTTTGTAAGTTTAAAATATTTTAAATCATAAAAACGTTTTTGTGCAAGTTTGGCACATGTGTGGATGATATGTTTGGATCAATGAGGGTGTGCGTAAAATTTATAATATATATATTATTATTATATTAAATTTTACCTTGGGTGATCTAAGCAATTTCCTATAAATAGGGTCTTGGGTTAGAATTGAAAATCACACGGAAACTTCTGATTTCTCTCTCTTTCTCTCTATATATATCGGCGTATTTTGTGAGTATTTTAGTACTTGAGTATTGCTATACGGTGCAAGTTCTTTTAGCACTATATCCGATATTTCGATCGGAAGTATTATTCTTTACGAGGTAAGGGATGTTATTTTCTTAAGTAAATGATATTATTTCTTGATATCATTATCTTAGAAATATTGAGTGCGAATTTTTATCAAATTTGGAACTTTTCATGTAGGAGTTCTTATTCATGAGTTACTATTCATGAGTTCTTATTCACGAGTTCTTATTCACGAGTACTATTCGAGAAGCATGATGATTTTCTTGTGGAATTTCTATCTTTTGGTGTCGAGATTCTTATTCACGTATCGACCTTATTCACGTATCTGACCTTATTCACGAATCGACACTATTCACGGAAAAATTAAATTTTCTTTTCTATGTCCAAGATTATGCATTATGATTCCTATCTTTGATTGGATCTATGTTTTGGTCTTCATTCTTTAATTTTACTCCACTCGATTATTTATGAAGTATTTTTGAACTGGATTGTGTAAAATCTGAATCCTTAATATTTGTTCTTTTGTTTCCTTTGGATTCGTTTTTTTTAAAATATTTTCATCATCCTCGGTCCTAAATGATGATATAGCCCGAATATCTTTGGCACATGTGTGCAAAGATGAATGATTTCGATGAATATCTTTGGCCCGTAGTGCAAAGATGAACATGTGTTTAGATGAACATGACCAAGCTGGTGAATATCTTTGGCACATGTAGTGCAAAGATGAATATTTGATTTATGATGTATATTGATTGATGTTCTGAGGGATAAAATATCGATGATGGACTTTTAAATTCATAGATGATAGTAGATTTCATTCTCTCTTAACTCTTACAATGAATTGTTGTTTCCATTAGCGATTGTTGATCTAAAACTTGTTGTCTATTGTATTCTATCAGATTTTCCTGTTGAAGACTAAGGATAATTTGTTGTACATTATCTTAGTCATAATATTCTTCTTTGGGCTAGTTGAGCTCACCCTTTTCCTTTTTGTTCCATTTTCTTCTCGGAGGCGAGAATATAAGCGGGAACTAGTCGGGGTGTGGAGTAATGGTTCAAGGCAGTTGTTTTAGTAGTCCTCACTATTTTGTAAAATAGTGTATCAATAATTATAATGAGGACTTATTTGAGTGTGGATATTATCTAGAAGATAATATTTGTATTTAAACTCACGGTTTATGTGTTGTAAATTTTGCCGACAATTGTATTAATAAAGTTGTAGTTATTTACATACCATGTATTTGGCGACTCGAATGGGTGATGTATACCTATTTTGGGGGCGTCACGGTTAATATCGAGCTTAGGGATATGATCTCTGGCGGAGATCGGGGAATATAACTAGGAGGGAGGCAGGTAATCCTTATTTAGTGTGTCCTACTAAAGCTTATTTGTTGGTCGGTCGTAATATAGGGGTATTATGTGATTTGTTAATTTGTTTAATTAACCCTTGTTTTATAAGCGATATTTAAGAATGTCGTTGAGAATGTTAACGATGGAGTAAATGAGGCCAGTGGAGACACCTTTGCTCACCAATGAGGAGAAACGTACAGCAGGTAGCAATGTTCCTCTGTGTGAACAACACTGCTGAAGAGATGATGAGCGATGGTATGTTTAGGAACTTTCTAGAATTCATGCAAAACCAAGCGAGAGAGACTCTTTGTTCAAAATGCGGTGGAAACAACTTTGGCGACTCACGGATAGTCACCATTAAAGTAGTTCAGATTTAGGACCATGCCGGAGTTTTTGGGAAAGCGAGAACCACTTACGGCGTAGGCGTGGATAAGCGAGATCACTAAAATATTTGATGTCTTGGGATGCTCGGATGAGCAAAAGGTTCATTCGCCACCTTCATGTTGCGAGGAGAGGCGGATTATTGGTGGGAATCAAGTAAAAGCGTACTCGACTGCCCTTACTTGAAGATGTCTTGGGAGAAGTTCAAGAATTGTTCAACGACAAGTACTTTCCGAAAGTATTAAATCACATGAAGGAGGTAGAGTTCATCAAAATGGGAGCAAAATAATATGAGCGTGTAAGTAATCTGAAGCTAAGTTTGCCGAGTTGTCTCGATTTTCATCCCATTTGGTTGATAATGAGGAGAGAATGACCGAATATTTTTGCGAGGTTTGAAACCCAAAATCGTCGATACCTCATTTCTCACAAACTTTATTTATATTCGGATGTTGTGAATAGGGCTCGATTATTGGGCGTGATAATGAGTCGGCTCAACTAAAGAATAATGACCAACAACTTCGATGATAATCATATCGGTGGTAGCGGTCGTGAACAATGATAACCATCGTGGAGAAATTATCATGCGAAAATGGTAACCACTTGGTAGTAATCATGGCGAAGATAATAGAAGAAATAACTTCAGTGGAAATTTTAAGAAGAAGATTTAACAATGGCGGGAAGGCGTCGGCACCAACACCGACAGCGAATTTTAGAGGAGGAGAAAAGGCCTTGATTAGATCTTTACGAGATCACGGAGAAGAGGACACATAAGTCAAAGCTGTTCAAAACCTTCAAGGTATGTTATAATTGTGGAAAAAGAAGGTCATATCGCTTCGAGATTATGCGGTGGCGAAACCAGATCCAGTGAGGATGGTGACTCAAAAAGCATCCCAAACAAGTCGAAGTCAGCGGTTCTGGAAGAGTGTTTGTCGTGGTTTGAGTCGAGAATCGAGGAACGAGAACGAGCAATTTAGCAGGTTAGTTAATTATAAATTTTTACGAAGTTTATACCTTATTGAATCTTTGGTTCTACCCATTCATTTATCTCTCTGCTTATACTCAGCGTTTAAACTTGACTCAGGAGAAAAATAGACTTTGACTTATCTGTTAAAACTCAGTTATGAGAAACTTTAAATTACATCCTTTGTTTATAAATCTTGTTTGATCCAAGTTGGCACCATCACATTACACATTGACCTTATTTCTTTAAAGATACTTACTTTTGATGTGATTTTGGGGATTGATTGATTAACTATTGATTGACATGCCAAAATTGATTGCTTTAAATAAGGTTGTTAGTTTTCATATTCTAAGCAACTTGTTATTCAAATTCAAGCAACCAAACCATTGAAGTCAAACACTTTCATATCAAGCCATAAAGTCATTCGTTTATTGAAAAAAGCGGATGTTAAGTTTTCTTAGCCCATGTTATGGACTTGAACAAAAATACGTCGATTTGAATGATATTTCTATTGTTAGTAAACTTCCTGATGTATTTCCTGAAGAATTTCTTGGCTTACTCCCAAAGTTTGATATTGAATTTTGTATTGACTTTGAACCCAGTACAAAACCCATTTCTAAAATCTCATATCGAATGGCTCTTATTGAACTTGAGTTAAAAATTCAACTATAAATTTTGTACCTTAGCCTCTATCTGGTGACTTCTTTTGTGGAATGCTGCAAAGCCGGACTCTCCGTGGGGGCGCCATATTTGTGCGATAGTAAAGCGATAGGTACCATGGTGACGTCTTTATCCAAGATTGGGATATGAGTCATAGTTGAGAACAACCTAAGTCGATAATCAAAATACATAGCTTTCTAGGCTTAGTTGGTTATTATTATCGATTAGTGGAAAGATTTTCTCGAATCGCTATTCCGATTATCGCGGTGACTTCGTAGAGATACAAAATTTCGAATGAAGCGAGGAATATGGGAAGAGCTTGAAGAACTCGAGAGGAGACTCATTTTGGCTTTGTTTACGACCATACCATCTGGAAAAAAAAAAAAGCGAGCGTGGTAGGCGACTTGTTGAGTAGAAAATGCGTATGTGATTCTGAGTGCGATGTTTTTAACAAAAAGACCCATTTAATTATGACTTACAAATGATAGAGATAGAGTTAAAGACTCTATGGATCACGTGATGATATCTGAGTAAAATCGACTTTAATCGATAAATTTAAAGATGCTCAAGCTACGGACACAGGTTGATGAATATGAAGAAGAAGATGCAAAAAATCGTCGTTATTCAGCGAGAATCGGCGATGTGAAAATCTCAATCCTTGATTTATTAGTCCATTTGAAATCCTCGTCGAATAGGAGCTGTGGCTTATAGACTCGTTTTCTGCTTGAGTATGACGCGTGTTTATAACGTTTTTTAGGCGTATCGATGTTACGTGATATATGTGGATGACCGAACCACATTATTGAGTTAGAACCGGACGAGATAATGAAAACTTAACGTCTGAGGAGATACCGGTCAAGATCTTGGATGGGAAGGATCATATCATCGTATGTCGATTTAGAGGCGAAATTTCATAAGGAGGGAGGTTGTAAGGCTGACTTTTTATAAATGAAGATTTAATTTTCTCTATTTATTATTTTGAAATAGTAAGGGTTGATTTGATTAATGTGGTGCCTAGTTATGGGTAAAATCATAAATATTTCAAATAAGCAAGTGGTTATAAAATATTCATTGTTGTGTAGGGAATATTAGTTTGGTGGTGGAATATTCTTCTTTGTCGGGGAATATTAAATGCAATGGTATGATCTTTATGGCCCCATAACGGAAAGTGATTGGATGAAGAAAGCGACAAGTATAAGTTGTTTATAAATAGCAGGCGTAGTTATTCTGAGATTATCTTTGTTGGAATATCAGGTGGTTAAAACACGATGTCTGGCGTTGTTGCCGCGATGGCACGGTATTGCACCAATTATTGATTCTTACGTGAAGGCCTTTACTTTCGATAACTTTTACGATGAATTCTTTATTCGATTATTTTATTTTATTGATTCAATAATTCTTTGCGTTGATATTTTATATTCTTGTTGTTTGATAATTGTCACTACATAGTATTTTCCATTATCGAAGCAATAATTCATATTATCTGAATAATATTATTAGAAAACATTATTGGCGATGTCTAGAAAGTTTTGTCTAAGGAGAGGTTTGGTCACTAATTGCGGCGCGATAAGGAGAAATTCTTATTGGAAAGCCCATCTTTCTGAGGAGCTGCACGGTTGTCAATATTGTGATTACGTAATATTATTTGTGAATAATTAATTATTGATTTATATGATGAGTAAAATATTAATTTTATATAGATATAGATGGAGAAAATTTTTAAAGTGACAATTGTTAAAAATTGATATTTTATCTTTTCTGATAAAATAATATTTTATTATATTATTATAATAGAATAGTGATGATATTTTTACAATGAATGTGGGATATATGAGTATATGAGGAGAAAGAGTATTTTTGTTGCATTAAATGATTAACACATGTTTTGTGTGTCGGTAGACCTCATTTCTTGACTGAAATTTGATTATAGCACGAAAAAAATCGTCAGTATGTGGATTTGATTCGATTTACATTTGGAATTTGGAAAAACTTTCTTACGCAAAGTTGTAGAATTGAATTTCCTATAAAAATTAGCGAGATTGAAATTTTTACGATAAAAGGGCTATTTATAATGAATTATTGAAGTTCTAAAGTTACGAAATAATTAATTTTTGTAAGTTTAAAATATTTTAAATCACAAAAACATTTTTGGCAAATTTGGCACATGTGTGGCTGATATGTTTGGATCAATGAGGGTGTGCGTAATAATTTATAATATATATATTATTATTATATTAAATTTACCTTGATTGTTCTAAGCAATTTCCTATAAATAGGGTCTTAGGTTAGAATTGAAAATCACACGAAACTTCTGATTTCTCTCTCTTTCTCTCTATATATATCGGCGTATTTTTTGTGAGTATTTTAGTACTTGAGTATTGCTATCTGATGCAAGTTCTTTTAGCACTTATATCCGATATTTGATCGAAGTACTATTCTTTACGAGGTAAGGGATGTTATTTTCTTAAGTAAATGATATTATTTCTTGATATCATTATGCCAAAATATTGATGCGAATTTTTATCAAATTTGAAACTTTTCATGTCGGAGTTATTATTCATGAGTTCTTATTATTCATGAGTTCTTATTCACAGTACTATTCACGAGCATGATGATTTTCTTGTGGAATTTCTATCTTTTGGTGTCGATTACAATTCACGTATTATTCGGCCTTTATTAAGCGTATCTGACCTTATTCACGAATCGACACTATTCACGAAAAAATTAAATTTTCTTTTACATGTCCAAGATTATGCATTATGATTCTATCTTTGATTGGATCTATATTTTGGTCTTCATTCTTGAATTTTACTCCCTCGATTATTTATGAAGTATTTTGAACTTGGATTGTGTAAAAAATCTGAATCCTTAATATTTGTTCTTTTGTTTCCTTTGGATTCTTTTTCTTTAAAATATTTTCATCATCCTCGGTCCTAAATGATGATATAGCCCGAATATCTTTGGCTTTTGTAGTGCAAAGATGAATGATTTCGATGAATATCTTTGGCCTAGTGCAAAGATGAACATGTGTTTAGATGAATGATTTTTGATGAATATCTTTGGCCCATAGTGAAAAGATGAACAGGTGTTTAGATGAACATGACCAGCCCAGTGAATATCTTTGGCTTTGTAGTGCAAAGATGAATATTTGATTTATGATGTATATTGATTGATGTTCGAGGATAAAATATCGATGATGGACTTTTAAATTCATAGATGATAGTAGATTTCATTCTCTACTTAACTTTCTGCTAATGAATTATTGTTTCATTGCGATTGTTTATCTAAAACTTGTTGTCTATTGTATTTTATCAGATTTTTCTGTTGAAGACTAAGGATAATTTGTTGTACATTATCTTAGTCATAATATTCTTCTTTTGGCTAGTTGAGCTCACCTTTTTTCCTTTTGTTCCATTTTCTTCTCGGGAGGCGAGAATATAAGCGGGAACTAGTCGGGGTGTGGAGTAATGGTTCAAGATAGTTGTTTTAGTAGTCCTCACTATTTTGTAAAATAGTGTATCAATAATTATAATGAGGACTTATTTGAGTGTGGATATTGTCTGAAGACAATATTTGTATTTAAACTCACGGTTTATGTGTTGTAAATATTTTGCCACGACAATTGTATTAATAAAGTTGTAGTTATTTACGTACCATGTATTTGGCGACTTCGAGAATGGGTGATGTATACCTATTTTGGGGGCGTCACGGGGTAAACCGAGGAAGTTCTTGGCCGAATCGTCGGAAATTTATTAACAATAGAAATATCGTTCAAAAGCTGGCGTATTTTGTTTAAATCGTGACATGAGCTAAGAAAGCTTGACATCCGTTTTTAATAAGCGAATAGCTTTATGGCTTGAGATGACCATGATTGATTTTAATGGTTTGGTCGGCTTGAATTAGCATAATAGGTTGATTAGGAATATGAAAGCTGACAACTTACGGAAACAATCAATTTTGCATGATGAGTAGTTAACCAATCAATCCACTAGAATCACGTCAAATGAAAGTATTTTCAATGAAATAAGATCTCTGAGGTAATGTGAAGTGCAGATTTGAACCAAACAAGACTTATAAACAATGGATGTAATGAAGGTTTCTCCCAGCGGACTTTCCACAGATAAGTTAAAGTCTAATTTCTCAGTCAAATTTAATCGATGGCGCAAGTAGGAGAAATAAAAGAATGGGTAGATTCGGTATCAAATAAAGTATAGATTTAGTTAGCGTTTATGATAAAGCTTACAAGTGATGACCTCATTCGGGTTCCTTGCTTTCTGGAGGTCACAACAAACGCTCTCCCTTGCTTCTAGGTTTTGACTTTTACGGGAATGACCTTTGGTGCCTCCATCCTAGTGAATTTGCCTTGATTGAGCGACAAAATCGGGCTAAGTGACCTTCTCTTCCACAATTATAACATGCTTTGGGCGGCATCGCGCGATTTGGACTAATGTGCCCCTCCCTCGCATTTGAAACATATGATAGGTGGTGGTTCTCCTTCTTTAATGCGAGTCTTTGATCTTGGCGTCTTTCCATCATTGTTGAATCTCCTCCTCTTGAAATGTCCATTCTTATTGTTTTGTACGATTACCAAAAAGTGGTTACCATTTACGGCTGTTTGATTCCCTCCAACTTGTTGTCACCACTTGATGGTATACTCTCCATTTGGTATTATCATTTCTTAAACATTTGCTCTCTTTTTTATTCGTTGACTTTCGTTATCGCGCTCCACTAAGCGAGCCCTATTTACAACATCTGAATATAAACCACGGTTTATGAGAAATAAGATGTTGGCGTATCTCGACTTCAAACCTCTTAAAAACATCAGTGTCATTCTCTCATTATCCACCAGTGGGACCTGGCAGGGATAACTCAAAAGTAAATTTAGCCTCGTATTGCGACACGGTCATATTGTTTTGTTCGACTTGATAAACTCCACCTCCTTCATGTAGCGAATACTTTGGAAAGTATTTATCATTGAAACGACTCTTGGAACTTCTCCCAAGACATCTTGATCTGGCGAGTTGAGTCGTTTCTGGAATTCCCACCGATGTCTGCCTCTCGCGCGAACATAAAAGCGGCAAATGGAACCTTTTGCTCCTCGGAGCATCCCAGACATCAAATATCTTGGTGATCTGCTTTATCCATGCTTCCGCCATAAGTGGTTTTGGCTCTCCCTTAAACTCAAATTGGTCCCGACTCCTTGAAGCTGTTTAGCGGTGGCCTTGAGAGTTTCGATGTTTCCACTGCATTTTGGGCGAGGCCGCTCTACTTTCTTTGTTGCATGAATTGCATAAAGCCCACGAACATTTGATCATTCATCATTTGGTCGGTGTTGTTGTTTGCATGAGGATTATCGCCTTCACGATGCACATTATCACGATTATTGATATGTGGTGAATCAGCGATGCTTTGTGCTCCATTCTTATTATCAACATTCTCGGATGTCATTTTGAATCTTGCCACAAAACAAGGTTAATTGACATATAACATATTATCCTAAATTACGTGAGGCCAATTAAATACCACATAAACTTAGGTAGGTCATCTTAGCGAAGAATTCCCGTCTCTCCCCTCTAGTACTATTCTCACATCTTAGCGAGGATCATATCCTAAGCTTTGATACCAAGCTGTGGCGCCCCCAAAATTAGGTATACATCACCCATCTTGGGTGCGTCGGATACATGGTACAAAATTCAAATACAACTTACTAATACAAGCGTGTAATTGTACAATACGACAAAACATAGCTGTGAGTTTGAATACAATTATTGTCTACTAGAGATTATACAAACTCGAAAGAGTCCTCATTATAATTATTAACACACTATTTCACGAATAGTGAGGACTACTAATGCTATCCTCTGGATAGTCACTCCATTCTCAGAGCTAGTCCTACTATGTTCTCATTTCACGAAGAAAACGGTGAAAGAAAGGGTGAGCTCAACTAGCCCGGTATGAAATATTATGACTAAGATAATGCGAGAATAAATTATCGTTAGCCTTCAACAGATGTTAAGCGATAAAATATAACAACATCAAGTTTAAGCTGCGGTGAACAAGCAATCCATTAAAAAGTCAGTAGAGAATAAAATCTACTATCTTTTATGATTTAAAGGTTTTTCATGACTTTTATCGGCTGGGACTCGACAATAAATAATCCACATCATGAATCACCCACCTTTTTCTGACCCGAGGATATTCTTTAGTATCCGACCACAAATTATCCATACACTCTGACCCGAGGACATTAGTGTATTTATTAATGGTCATGATCATGCCAACAAGCATCCATCGATACACTTCTGAGGCCAATGATAACTTTTACCACATCATTTGTAACATTACGGTCATGATTACAGCGAATAATCACACAGTCATAATCATACCAAGTCCATCTATATACTTTCTGAGGCCACAAATGACTTTCAACATAATATAAACATGAGGATGATGACAATGATATAAAATTCAATAAAACAAGTTCAAAAATTAATTTATCCGAGAACTAATAATGTCCAAATTGTCGACATGATCTTTGCTTTGTAGAGTAAAATTCAAGAATGATCGGAAGAATATTTCCATGAAAAGATCTTTGGATGAAGCATGAATATCGAGGATATTCTACTAATTTCATGGAGTATAAAAGTCAAAACTTTAACCAGCGAGAATAATAAAGAATGGAATAACAAAAGAAATCACCATGCATGTGGTACTTGGCATAGAACGAGTTATTCAGCGAATAATAATAACGGAACGGGTTAGGCAAAATTTGCCCAAGCGGGATGTTCCAGCGAGAATAATAAAAGGCGGAACCGAGGTCGGTGTAAAACACACAGAACAAGATGTTCCAGCGAATAATAATTAAAGCGGAACCGGGATCGGTGTAAAACACACTGACGAGATGTTCCAGCAGAATAATAATAAAAAGCGGAACCCGAATCGGTGTAAAACACACACAGACAGGGATGTTCAAGCGAGAATAATAGAAGAATGTCACCAAGTATAGGGTAAAACCGCGTATCTGAGTTATTCAGCGAATAATAAGCAATGGAATAACAACGATTCTCTTCATGAATAAGAAAGAATAACACCCTTACATTAGTAGTAGATTGAATCTGCGGTGAGTGTAATAACAGAATACTCTTCTTCTTTCTCTCTTATTCTCTCTATACTTTCTCTCTCTATAGCTTGAATGAATTAAGTGAAAATAATGAAGCACTAGGCCTCTGTTTATAGAAGATTTCTAGCTTAGCACTTGAAATGTGAAAAGGCAAGTGGCTTGACGGTTTGGTGATGTGAAAAGAAAAAAAGTGGTTTGGCGCTTGTAATGTGAAATGACAATTGGTTCGGCCTTTGTAATATGAAGCGGGAAGTGGTTTGATGTCTGGTAAAGGTAGTTCTATTGTTGTGAAGGTAATTACTATTGATGAAGGTAATTACTATTGGCGAAGGTAATTCTTATTGTGAAGGTAATTACTATTAACGAAGAGACTCTTAGATGATGACATATGGGCCCCCATAAAATAACCAAACTTACCACAAGCGTCTCATAATAGACTCTTTATATACATCGAGGATTTAATAAATATTACCACAAATCATTTTATTTTTAATCGACACATATTTAATCTTTCAACAATTATTAATCATTTATAACTTAAAAATCTCAATTATTGATTTAATAATATAACATATTATCTGAGATGATCTTGTGACAATAATTGAATCGATAATATAAGAGATATGATCGTGAATTCTTGTAGCAATAATTGAGTATAAGCTTAGTGACTTCTCACGTAAGCATCGATAATCAATCTGAGTGTCTTCTTATGTAATCCACAGCGTATTCTTTGTACTTTTACTACTAGGGTAGTTCAACAGGTTTTAACGGTAACACCTCGTAGTTATTTTCATAAAAGTATTTTTATCGTTTTCTCGATCAAATGATAATTTAGTTAATAGGGTCCACCATGATTGTGTCGTTATCTGAATATTCCCAAACAAAAGAATATTTCCCGACCAAACGAATAATTTATAACAACTTGCTTACTTTGCAAAATTTATAAATATTACCCACAACTATAACATTATATCAAATTTACTCCATAATATTCAAAAATAATATTTATAGAAAATTCATATTTATTTATAAAAGTTGGGGTCTTACACCTTATTTTGATATTACGTACTTTTTTGAGTGTGGGCTCAAAATACTGCAAAGTGATATAATATATAGAGTCCTCAATTCCCTGATATTTATCAGGATAATTTGAAAACTTATCTGATATATTTTATCCTGCTATTTTGTTACATCTTAATAAGGGCTAAAGTGGGGATCAAGTAGGATTCTACTGACTCTAGCTCGATATAATACTAATTTACGATTAACTCTTTAATCAATTAGAATTATATTAATTATAACTAATTCCACTAAATAGTTATAATTGCACTCTAGAATTAATAAATTAAAATTAATTAATTAAATCCTTCCCTTATTAGTATCTTGCAAAAATATACTCCTCTACTGATAATATCCATAAGCGGCGTTAGTAGGAATAAAACATTAACACACTTCGTTTCTTTGCTTATATGTGACTACATAATTTATACACTTTTGATCACACATTAATTTAATAAATTAAATTAATACTTTAATAATTTGAATTACTAAAATACTTGGCCAAGATTACGGTGATCGACGATAAATTATACCAAGGGATATTATAATTTAATTGTAAAATTTCATCTTGAAAATATACATGTTCTAATTTCATAACATATATCACCCAACATATTGAGGTATTGATAGTATTTAAAATCTCACTCTTTAATATATTAAAGTGACATACATTATAAAATTAAGTTCATTATTCTCTCGAGGATTAAGAGTAATTGCACATTAATAGTAATTGAAAAATTATTTATAATAACGATGTTTAACAAATAATTTTTACATGACGATCGATTCTATGTATTTCAAAAATACACCAATACACTAGATTAAAGTCTTCACTTTACATGACTAAGACAAATCATCCAATCAAGCTGTATTACAATCTCTTAGAATGGTTTATCCATTTTCATTAAGATTGAGAACAATATATTTTTTTTAATTATACATAATATATAATGTATGTCTTCTGTATATGACACTCCTTCATATACATAAATTATAAAATGTATAATTATGGACAAAATTTATGACACATTTAATTATGCAAAATTAAATTAAATTTTATTATTAAAATAATAAAATAAATATCAACATTGGATTTTTCTGGGCTTAAACCTTACAATCTCCCACTAGCGCTAAACCCAATTTACCATAAGTCTAATACCCATTCCCTCAAGATGAAAATCAAAAACTTTAGAAGATCACAAGGTCTTTGTAAAAGGATCGACCAAATTTTAACGTTGGATAATACTCCCATCATAATCGATAAGCAATATATCCCTCGAACTACTAAGCTTTGACTTATCCAAGGCGACATTTGGCGTCATCACTCTGGTTGAAATATACTTTTCTATAGGGCATATTCCTCCCTCATTTGCCTCATGGTACTCTGATTCAAGATCTGAATCATCAATCTTAGATCCATGCTCGAATTGAGGTTGGCCAGCTTTATGCGAGGGTAATTCAAAACTTCGATGTTGGGTTCTCCCAATTGCTTTCAAAAAGAAATTCATATCATCTATTTTAGCCTTCTTAGATCGGACATCTCTTTCCACAATATCCACGTGTCGTGCGGCTTTTGCCCATGCATCACTTATTCTCACCCGTTCAGTTTTTTCTTCTTTCAGCTCAGATTCCATCTTTATCATCTTATACTCTGCCAAAGAATGCTTCTGTTCAAGCATCACATATCGGGTAACACAAGCTTGAATCATTGCATCATTTTGCTCCACGACCGCCTGTCGTTCTTCAGCCTGCTCTTCTAACTCATGAATACGATTTTGAAATTCTACATTTTGATCATATAATACCTCTAATAAACTCTCCTCAGGTACCTCTTCTTCCTCACTCTCAGCTGTTACCTCTGTGACTATCTAAGGGTGCAACTATCAATTCTTCACTCACCACATGGATATCTCTAATTCCTTCTTAAATCGACATCACATTATCATGGTTAGTGATTAGAGGTATCCCCACAGTCTCATTTACTCCATTGTTAGCATTCTCAGCTGCCATTCTCAAATACTGCCATAAAACAAGGGTTAATTAAGCAAATTAACATATCACATAATATCAAGTATATTATGGCCAGCCAACAATTAAGCTTAGGTAGGACACACTAGCGAAGGATTTACTCATCTCTCCCTCCTAGTTCTAATCCAGATCTCATTGGAGATCATATCCTAAGCTACGATACCAAATGTAACAACCCCAAAATAGGTCCATTTCATCTAACCCATTACGAGTGCGCCAAATACATGATACAGAGAAAATAACTACAACTTTATTACAACAATTGTAGTGCAAAATACAACAACACATATGTTGTGAGTTTGGATACAAATATATATCAAGCTGTGACTCATGTCCCAGTAGTGGACAACACCTCATAATGACACCTTACATAAAGGTATAGTCGAAAAGCTGTTTTAGAAATTAGAATCTTTGGGAAGAAAAACCTTAAATGCATGGGAGGCCATGCGTCTACAGGTTATTATAGATATCATATGGCCACGAAATTATCCTTGGTTGACCCAATAGACCCCAAAAGAAAAAGCGAGAAGATTACTATCATATTCTTCCCGATGGCGAGTCTTCTCTTGACATATCATTATCTCCGATGTCTCTAATTGAGTTTATATTTCAAATAGACTCCAAGATCATATAGATAGTCTTTGGTAGATATACTCGACAAGTGGATGAAACACAACCACATCTTATGATGACACGAGGTTGTATGTCATTAGACATCTTGTATGATAGTGGCAAAACACCCTTCAAGTTAAATTCACCTCACCTCGACATCTATAGACCACTTGTTCTATTCCTTGTTATTCCCAGCTTTCGACCCGGCTACACTTTTATTACACGAAAGGAATTGTGAAGCAAAAAGGGTGAGCCTGACTAACTTCGATAAAGAATATCATGACTAAAGATAAATAAATTATCAATAGCCTTGACGATAATAAATCGAGATTTAGAACATATGGTAGATGATAAAACTTTTCAACCATAGTTGCGGTGAACGAAGCGATCCATTAGAAGAGTCGAATAGACCGTAAAATCTATTATCTTCTCCATGTTAAAAAAGTCCACCACAATGTTTTATCCTGTAACATTAATTAAAATTCACATCCACAATCACATGTATAACTTCATAATCGTAATTGTTGTTCTAAATTCCTTTCCTCATCCGGGACAAAGATAATTTTCATCTCACGAAACATCAAAGATTATGGTTATACCAAATCACGATTCATGTTCATAATCCTACTAATAAATTCATCTTTTTTCTGGGCGAAAGATATACATCAACAAGTCATCTTTTGCACTCTGGGGCCAAAGATATTCATCAACAAGTCTCTTTTTCTGGACCAAAGATATTCATCGATTTAGTCATGTTCATCTAAACACTGTTCATCTTTGCACTTTCTGGCCAAAGATATTCATCGAAAATCATTCATCTTTTGCTTTCTGGGCCAAAGATATTCCGTTTTATCATCATTTAGGGTAGGATGATGAAAATATTTTAAAGAAAAGCGAATCGATGAAGCAAAAGAATAAATATTAAGGATTAGTACTTTAAACAATTCTCATTCAAAAATACTTCATAAATAACGGTGGGGTAAAATTCAAGAATGATCAAAACATGGATCTGATCAAAGCTAGTATCGAGAATAGATATTTTGGACAAAAAAAGAAATTTCATTTTTGGTGAATAGTGTAAATGATAAATATCGTGAATAATTATAATTATCGTGAATAGTAACTCAGACACCAAAAGATAGAAATTTCACAAAAAAAATCATCACGCTTAAATGAATAGTACTCGTGAATAATAACTTCATGAATAGTAACTCATGAATAGTAACTTATGAATAGTAACTCATGAATAGTAACTCATGAATAGTAACTCGTGAATAGTAACCCCGACATGAAAAAGTTCCAAATTTGATAAAAAGTTCAAACCAATATTTTAGCATAATAATATTAAAGAAATAATATCATTTATGAAGAAAATAATCTCCTGATCCACTTACCTCGGAAAGAATAGTATTTTTGATTTGGAATCTTTGATATAGTCTTTGAAAGAACTTGCCTTAGTATAGCAATACTCAAAGTACTAAAATACTCACAAAATAAACTCGATATAATAGAGAGAAAGAGAAAAACTTTAGTTTACGGTATGATTTTCAATTCTAACATAAGCACCTATTTATAAAAAATGCTTAGAACACCAAAGCGGAAAAATTAATAAAATATTATTATTATTATTATTATAAAATTTTCCGCCACCTCTTAACAAGCGATTTGACACATTCCAACAACCAAAACCATCAAAAAAAACGTTTTCTCAATTAATTTATTTAAAACTCAAATAATAATAATTAATTAATCGGAACTTCAATAATTCATAATAAATAGCCCTTTTATCGGAAATTTGAATCTACGCGACTTTTATAGGAATTCAATTCTCTACAACTTTGGAAAGAAAATTTTCCCCAAATTCCAAAGCAGAAATTGGCCAAAAATCCATAAGCAGACGATTTTACAATTTATAATCAAATTTCGGTCGAAAATGGGCCCTCTGAGATATATTTAACATGTTTTAAACAACTTTTGCAACAAAAATACTCTTCCTCCTCATATACTCATCTATCCCATATTTATTGTAAAAATATCATCATTATTATATAATAATATATAAAAAATATTATTTTATCATAAAAGATAAAATATCGATTTTCAACAATTGTCACTTTAAAAATTTTCTCCATCTATATCCACATAAAATCAATATTTTTCTCATCATATAAATTAATAATTAATTATTCACAAATAATATTACTGAGAATCACAATAATATGACACGAGGCGGTTCTCGGGAAGAGGGCTTTCGATAAGGATTTCTCACTTCTTGGCGCCTTGATTAGGTGACCAAACCTCTCCTTAGAGCGAACTTTCTAGACATTGCCAATAATGTTATCTAATAATATTATTGAGATAATATGAATTATTGCTCAGATAATGGAAAATCTATGTAGTGACAATTATTGAAACAACGATAATATAAAATATCAATATGACAATTATTGAATCGATAAAATATAATCTTGAGCGATGTAATTCTTTGTAACAATTATTGATGTAGTGCCTTCTTACGTAAGAATCAATAATTCAAAAATCTTGTGTGCAATCTGGTGTCTTCTTTGTGCAACAATAGCGTATTACTTTACTTTACCAAGGTATTCCAACGATGTTAACGGTAACCACTACGTCGTTATTTATAAAAACTTTAATTTGTTGTTTTCTTCATCCAAGCGATGAATTACATTATGGGGCCCACAAATGAGTTAACGTGAAATCGTGCGAATATTTCTCGACGAAAAGAATATTCCACGACCAAGCGAATATTCCCAAACAATGAATATTTTATAACCACTTGCGTATTTTGAAAAAATTCATATATCACCCTTAACTTTTTTTTTTCATCAATTTAACCATTTCTTGAATAGTAATTTTAAGAAAAATTGAATACTTTTATTTCATAAAATTAGGGTCTTACAAAGCAGGTCTTTGATGGTACAAAGATTGATAAGTACATTATCGTTTTACAGTGCATAACCCCGAAAATAAAAACAAGTAGAAAAACTCATCGAAGACCTTACCATATCCAAAAGAGTCATGTTTCTTCTTTACGCCACACCATTTCTTTGAGGGTTGTACAGGTGTAATCAATTCGAGATATAATTCCTATATTAGATAAGTAATCTTTGAATTCCCCAAAGGTATTCACCTCCTCGATCCGTCGAAGGGCCTTTATGTATTTACCACGATTGCTGTCTATACGCACGAAATTCTTTGAATTTTCAAATGCTTGAACTTTCGATGCATAAAGTAAACATAACCAAATCTTGAGTAATCATCGATAAAGGAGATGAAATACTCAAACCCTTCTCGTGCTCGGATATTAATAGGGACCACATAGATAAATTTTTCTTATATCTTTTCGATGTGAAATTGAGGTGTTACAATTTACTTGATAATTTATCTTTAATCTAATGCATAAAATCGGAGGGCCATTGTGTCAATAATTTTTGAAGTCTTTTGGCATTGAAAATGTCCTTAAACTTTATTAGTGCCTTAATTTGTGCTTGGTTTGACTTCCAAAAATGCGCTTAAACTTTTATAGTAATTTTGTTTTATTCTTATAAACTTCAATTTTACTTATCTTCATTTTGTAACTTGTAAATGTATCTTACTAAAATCTTAAACTTTTAACTTTATTGAATTCTTTCAAAATTAAAATTTTAATGTTTAAAATTAAAAATTTGCATATAAATTACCGTGTAACACGTATGCGTGTCAAATTAAGCTAGTTAAGTCTAATGATCGACCACTAATTAGATTATATCTTTGATGGTGTATATATAAGTAATGTTAAAATTATGACACAACATTAAAATAAAAAGTATTTTTGCAAATAAAGTTGAGATTAGAATAATTAGCTTACTTGATATATAAAATCTGATAAAACTAATCACGAGAGAGAGAGAGAGATAAACTTTTTTTTCCTTGGATAATAATATATTTGAGGATACATCCTGCAAAACATAAAAGATGATCAACCACTAATTAGTCGATCAAATTTTTGGTCCATATATCATGCTTATTTTGACATAATAAAACCATCGAGCTTTCTTAGCGATACGTATATACCCTTGAAACGAGTTTTAAAGACATCAAAACTCTTGTTTTGTGTTCCCCACCAAAAATGGCGAGAAAAAAAAATACGACCAAAAATATTAGGATGAAATGACCACATGAATTCTTGCATATAATATAGGTTATGATAACTAGATCATTATCTCCAGGTATGATGAATTATGAATCTACCTTGAGGATTCCATCCATGACATGAACCTCGTATTTAAGGGCATTTGCGGTTAGAAAAATAGCAAGGAGGAAAAAAAGAAAGAGACATTTCATCGTATAAATACTGATATTTTGCGATTACGAATGATAAAGTTATGATTTTTATTGATTCATCGATTACTTGATTTATATAGAGATTGGAGGCGTAAAAATGGTAACTTCATGATTACGTAGATTTGATACTTGAGCGTTAAAATATAAAAAATCATAACTAACTTATTCATAATAAATTATAGGCCTAAATATGGATTAATACTTTTTAACATGAACTTTTAATATTTTTTACTTTGTACAATATTTGATTACAAATTACACCTAATTACGAATGTATTTGGAATTTTTTTCTTTTTTTATAGAGACAAAAATGTTATTGGTGAAAAAACTATTAATACAAAAGACTTCTTGAAAGCGAAAAAATTACATAACGTGAAAATCTCCTACATCAAAATTCATGTCGACCCGAAGAGAGAAAAAACACTTTACCCATTATAGTTGATATATGGTGCAAAATGAGAAGATTTGTATATAACACCTTAATTTCACATGAAAAATATGATAAAATTTTATGCGTATATAAAAAATTAAATTACTAATAATAGTACATTCAAGTCATGATTTTTTTGGTGAGCGAAATTTAAGTGGGGAGTTTGTAACACATCGATCCCACATCGAAAGATATCGAAAAATTTATGCGTGTATAAAGAATTAAGTTACTAACAATAGTGCTCCCTCGGTCCGTAATATATGGCGTTTTAGAGTTGTGCACAAAATTAAAAATATGATTAGAAAGCATTAAATATAGTATCAATTGTCTATAATACCATTAAAATCTCATTTATTACCATACTTATCTCATACTCTCTCTCATCTATAATATTTTTTTCATGAGGGATAATTAATTCTCCTAAATTTTCTAAAGCGTCAAATAATTTGGGACAAATAAAATCACCTAATTAAAAGCGTCATATATTATGGGATGGGGGAGTACATTCAATTACGACTTTTTGGATAAGTATGTGGTAGACTAAGATAGCCCCGAGAATATACTATTGGGTTGGGAGGTTTAAGATCTTATTTGGATGGATTTGATTTGACTAGATATTTATTAGGGACTCGAGTTGCTTTTAGTTTACAAAATTTGGTTATGGTTCTATTTAAAAACTAAACCCACATTACCTAAAAATTTCAAATTTCAAATTTTAAATTTGGTTATAGTTTCAAATTTCAAGTTTAGCATTATTATGATCTAATTAAATATATTATTTATGATATTTAATTTCTATATTCATTCTCCTTCTTTCGATAATGTTTTTTACATTTTTCTCTCTAAAATTTTTATGTACATTTAAACTTCTTCTCTCTAAAATACATAACATTTACTCTCTAAAATCTTGTTGCACTTTCTCTCTAAAATTTATCATACATGTGTCTCTCATTTCTCAAATTTGAATATGTAGGAAACAATTTTCAAATAAATTTTAATTTTACTTTTAAAATTATTATCCCAAATCTTTCTCATAATTTAGCATAATCAAAAATTAAATAAATTATATTACATACCTTGTGCTCGGTTGTATACAATGGAGAATATTTTTTTTTATTACGATGAAGGCTTTTCTTCCTCTGATCTTCCTCCTATGACCCTTATTTTGATATTCGTACTTTTTGGAGTATGGGCTCAAAATCTTGAAGTGATATAATATATAGAGTCCTCAACTCACGATATTTATCAAGATAATTTGAAAACTTATACGATATATTTTATCATGCTATTTTGTTACATCTTAATAAGGGGCTAAAGTGGGGATCAAGTAGGATTCTACAATTCTAGGTCGATATAATACTAATTTACGATTAACTCTTTAATCAATTAGAATTATATTAATTATAACTAATTCCACTAAATAGTTATAATTGCATTCTAGAATTAATAAATTAAAATTAATTAATTAAATCCTTCCTTATTAGTATCTTGCAAAAATATACTCCTCTACAATAATATCTATAAGCGCGTGTAAGAATAAAGCTGTTAACACACTTCGTTTCTTTGCTTATATCCTTGACTACATAATTTATACACTTTTGATCACACATTAATTTAATAAATTAAATTAATACTTTAGTAATTTGAATTACTAAAATACTTGGCGAGATTACGGTGATCGACGATAAATTATACCAAGGGATATTATAATTTAATTGTAAATTTCATCTTGAAAATACATGTTCTAATTTCATAACATATATCACCCAACATATTGAGGTATTGATTGTATTTAAAATCTCATTCTTTAATATATTAAAGTGACATACATTATAAAATTAAGTTCATTATTCTCTCGGGATTAAGGTAATTGCACATTAATAGTAATTGAAAAATTATTTATAATAACGATATTTAACAAATAATTTTTACTTGCGATCGATTCTATGTATTTCAAAAATACACGATACACTAGATTAAAGTCTTCACTTTACATGACTAAGACAAATCATCCAATCAAGCTGTATTACAATATCTTAGAATGGTTTATCCATTTCCATCTAAGATTGAGAACAATATATTTTTTAATTATACATAATATATAATTTATGTCTTACGTATATGACACTCCTTCATATACATAAATTATAAAATGTATAATTATGGACAAAAATTATGACACATTTAATTATGCAAAATTAAATTAAATTTTATTATTAAAATAATAAAATAAATATCAACATTAGGTTTTTACGGGCTTAAACCTTACAATCTCCCACTAGCCCTAAACCCGATTTACCATATGTCTAATACCCATTCCCTCAAGATGAAAATCAAAAACTTTAGAAGATCACAGGTCTTTGTAAAAGGATCGACCAATTTTAACAACTGGATAATACTCCCATCATAATCAATAAGCAATATATCATCCACATAAAGAACTAAGAATACCACCACCCCATCTTTATTCTTCTTGTACACACAGATTCTTCTAGATTTTGTTCAAAACCATAAGAATATTTGATCGCTTGATCAAACCTTATATTCAAACCTTGATGCTTGCTTAAGTCCATAAATGGACTTTTGCAACTTACATACCATATTTTCTTGGCCTTTAACTATAAAACCATCGAATTTTCTTCATATAGATTTCTTCATCAAGATATCTATTAAAAAAGCGATCTTGACATCTATTGCTCGTATCTAAGTAATCGAGATGAGGCTTTACGCGATGGATAAGAGTATTACGATAGATTTAAGCATAGCTCTTTGGTGAAAAGGTTTTCTCATAATCGATACCTTCTTTTTGAGTAAAACCTTTTGCTACAATCGTCTTTAAAGGTTTCTACCTTTACATCTACTCCTCTTTTTCTTTTGTAGACCCACTTTTGCACCTATAGGTTTTACCCCATTAGGTGCTTCTACAAGTTCCATACTTTATTTGAGTACATGGAATCCATTTCTAGTTTCATAGCTATGTGCCGATAATTGGATGCATCTACATCATTAATAATAGCTTCAAAGAAGTTAGAGGATCCGACTCTACTTCTTAGGAATAACATCATAAGTTTCTCCAAGTGAAAGTCTCGGGAGGCACGATACTCCTCCCACTCTGATGAAGCTCAGGTGTATTAGAAGAATCGGGTTGGTTAGATTGTGGCAATTCATCCAAGTCTTGTGGTGGATTAATTGATTGAGTAATTGTTGTACTTGACATTTCTTCTAAGACAATTTACTACTCGACTTGTGATCCATTATGTAGTCATTTTTAGAAAAAAGCTGCATTTATTGCTAACAAATACTTTACGGTCTAAAGGACTATAAAATAGACCACCTCTAGTTCATTTGGATATCCTACAAATAAACATTATTACATTCTTGTACCTAATTTATCTTAGTACATCTTTCCTTTTAAATGCATATGCGAGGTGTGCCCCGTATATGAATATGGTGCAATCTTTGGCTTTATCCCACTCCACAATTCTCTAGGAGTTAAAGGCAGACTTTGATGGTACAAAAGATTCAATAAGTACATTGTTGTTTCTAGTGCATAACCCCAAAAAGAAATAAAAAAGTAGAAAAACTCATCATAGACCTTACCATATCCAAAAGAGTCGTTTTTTTCTTTACTGTCACACCATTTCTTTGGGGTGTACCGCGGTGCGATCAATTGAGGATATAATTCCTATATTAGATAAGTAATCTTTGAATTCCCCAAGAAGGTATTCACCTCCTCGATCCGATCGAAGAGCCTTTATGTATTTACCACGATTGTCTTTCTCTTACTTGCGAAATTCTTTGAATTTTTCAAATGCTTGAGACTTTCGATGCATAAAGTAAACATAACCAAATCTTGAGTAATCATCGATAAAGGTGATGAAATACTCAAACCCTTCTCGTGCTTTCGGATATTAAATGGGACCACGTAGACAAATTTTTTCATATCTTTCGATGTGAAACTAGAGTGTTATAATTTACTTGGTAATTTATCTTTAATCTAATACATAAATCGGAGAGTCATTGTGTCGATAATTTTTGAAGTCTTTTGGCATTCGAAAAATGTCCTTAAACTTTATTAGTGCCTTAATTTGTGCTTAGTTTTGGCTTCCAAAAAATCTTGCTTAAACTTTTATAGTATTTTTGTTATATTCTTATAACTTCAATTTTACTTATCTTCATTTTGTAACTTGTAAATGTATCTTACTAAAAAATCTTAAACTTTTAACTTTATAGAATTGTCTTTCAAAATTAAAATTTTAATGTTTAAGATTAAAATTTTACATATAAATTACATGTGTAACACATGTATGCGTGTCATGTCCGATAAGCTAGTCAAGTCTAATGATCAACCACTAATTAGATTATATCTTGATGGTGTATATATAAGTAATGTTAAAATTATGACACAACATTAAAATAAAAGTATTTTTGCACATAAAGTTGAGATTAAAATAATTAGCTTACTTAGATATATAAAATCTGATAAAACCCAATCATACAGAGAGAGAGCATAAACTTTTTTTCCTTGGATAATAATATATTTGAGGATACATCTTGCAAACATAAAAGATGATCAACCACTAATTAGTCGAATCAAATTTTTTGGTCCATATATCATACTTATTTTGACATAATAAAACCATCGGACTTTCTTGCGATACGTATATACCCCTTGAAGCGAGTTTTTAAAGACATCAAAACTCTTGTTTTGTGTTCCCCACCAAAAATATTAGGATGAAATGACCACATGAATTCTTGCATATAATATAGGTTATGATAACCTAGATCATTATCTCGATGCTGATGAATTCGCAATCTACCTTGAGGATTCCATCCGTGACATGAACCTCGTATTTAAGGGCATTTGCGGTTAGAAAAATAGCAAGGAGGAAAAAGAAAGAGACTTTTCATCGTATAAATACTATAATATTTTGCGATTACGAATGATAAAGTTATAATTTCTATTGATTCATCGATTACTTGATTTATATAGAGATTGGAGGCGTAAAAATGATAACTTCATGATTATGTAGATTTGATACTTGAGCGTTAAAATATAAAAAATCATAACTAATTTATTCATAATAAATTATAGGCCTAAATATGGATTAATACTTTTTTATCATGAACTTTTAATATTTTTACTTTGTACAATATTTGATTCTGAATTACACCTAATTACGAATGTATTTGGAATTTTTTTTCTTTTTTTTAGCAAAGCAAAAAATGTTATTATTTGTGTGGGCAAGAAATCGTACCTTGCTAGGGTTAGGGTTTACGTGTTGGGTGAGGAGAGAAATCCACGAAAATGCGGAATTGATTGATTGATTGAAGAGGGAGAATGGCGGGTGGGGCGATTACTCCAACGACGGCGTGGCGAGAACTCCTAGAATCAAGGAGCAGTGTTTAGAGCCTTCAAAGAGCCTTCTTGAGTCTTTCAAGTTGAGAGAATGTCAAACCCTTTTGGTGCTTTTAGGTGGAATCTCCAGCCTTTAAGTCACCAAAAGGGTCTCTTTGATCTTCAGAGTCCAAGTCTTGAGTGCAGAAGAAGTCTCAACTCTTTAGTGCTTTTAGGTGGAAAAATCCAAGCCTTTAAGTCACCAAAGGGTCCAAGTCTTGTGTCCCCTTTTCGATGGAATAGAAGGGGTATTTATAGGGTTCTACGGAAAGTAGTCATGTGCAAGGCACATGATTTGAAAAATTCGAAAATACCCTTTAGTCCTTAGAATAATGTTCATATTGCCACATGTCCTTCAAGCCACCAATCGAATCCCTCAATCAATTCCCAAGGCAGGCGCCTCCACGGTCTTACGCTTCGGGGACACGTGGAAGCTTATTAAAGTCTAGCACATTTATTTACGACTTTTCGACTTCATTCCATTAGGTTATCACGAACCCTAATTTGCACATTTAATGAGGTCGTGGAACCTAATTGTGCATTTAATTCAATTAGGTCATGTGAACCCTAATTTTGCACTTGGGCCCACATTTGCCCCTATGAAGTCGCGTTCCCAAATAGAGCGATCGTGCGAAAAAATTATAAACCTTTGAATGATTTTGCGGGGCTCTTTCTTGAACAAATTGGGAACTTCTCCAAAAATCTTTCCATATCTTGTCCAATATTTGTTTCCTTATTTTTTACGGCAATGGAAACAAGGAAATATAATCAAATATAAATAAATTTTAATCTAATAAAATCCTTCTTTTGGTAAATCGGACCTTAATTAATATTATTTTTTGAAAATAAAATCAAATCTTAATCTTATGTTGGAAAATACAATCAAAGCTTTCTTTGTTTTGGAAATAAATCAAATCTTAATCTTATTTTGGAAATAAAATCAAAGCTTTCTTTGTTTTGGAAATAAATCAAATCTTTATATTTTTGAAATAAACCAAATCTTTCTTTATTTGAAAGCAAAAGATTTTACTTATTTATACATATATATATATATATATATATATATATATATGCATATAAATAATCTATTTTCAAAAATTACCCCTTATTGTGAATAAAACTAAATCTTCTTTATATTTAGCAAATAATATCTTTATATATTTTTATTTAGAAATGAATTCAAAGATACTTATCTTTTGGAAAATCTTAGCAAAAGGCATTCATTTCAAGCGGTTGATTGATAGAACAATAGGACCTCAAAGGTATGAAGGGTATGACCCCTAGGTAGTCGAGACTTACATAGTAAAAAGACTACATGGTAAAACTACATAGATTTTTTTTTTTTTTTTAAGGGGTGAAAAACGACCCATGGGTGGCCTAAAGCAACATGGCACCCCCCCTAGGTGGCCTAAAGCTGACATGATCGGTGGCCTAAATGACATACTGGGTGGCCTAAAGCAACATGGTAGAAATCTATGGGAAAAATGAAGTTTTAATGAAAAGATGAAGTTTTGGAGGAAGCGACTACTATTTTGATCATAACTTTTGACTCGTTTTTTTTTTTTTTTTTTTTTTAGGACTCCCCAATCTTTCTTTTGTCTTAGAGCCCCATTACCTTGATTACATCTTGGTTTTTCCTCGGATAATAAAAGAAAGACTTGACGTTTAAATCCACGAAGAACACGAAGGAAGAAAAAATGCTCTAGATCGGTGAAATTGAAAGCAGCTCGAGGGGGCCAAGAACCTAGGGGCCCGAACCCTAGGGGGGTGAACCCAACTCTTTACGACATTGTTTCATCTTCTTTTTCGAGTGTTTTGAAGCTTTACTCTCGGATATTCCTCTTTGGCATAGTGAGCATTTGAGCTCAAGTACTTTGTTTAGCGTCCTTCCTTGCTTCTTTAGATCCCTTATCTTTGAACTCTTTTTTCTTGCAGGCCCTCCACATTTGAACATTCTGCAGACTTGGGAACAACCAAGGAGGCCCGTTTCTCAATGATTGGGAAAGGGTTCCCTCCTTTAGTCTTTTAAATGCGTCTTTTGGAAGCAAGTCAAACTTATGCCGTCTGACTTTTCCTCCACCATAGAAGGAAGGCTTGTTTACTATATCCAATGACTTATGGAAGTTGGGATGACTTCTTATCGATTCATCTAACCACCTTGAGAATAGCAACATTTGATTGACTAGCTACTTAGGAATCTTGATTATGTGGATAACTTTGCATCCGGCTATGTAGGAACATTCATATCTAATAGGACCTACATATTCATCAACTTTGCTTGGGGTGAATGCACCTTTACTCTGGAGGATGTCTATGCCCTCTTTAGGTAAGTATTTGCCCCTAACTGGCGTGAGTCGCGCCTTTGGTGAGATGATCGCGCAAAATATTATAAGTGTTGAAGTCTTGATTCCGATTATACGAACACTTGGCGGGGCTTGATGTTTTGCGATCCTCAAAAAGCGAAAGTCTGGGAGAGGAACCTCTGAGGGAGCAAACCCTAGAAGGCGAGCCTTAGAGGAGCTCTCTGGGATATTTTGAAAATCTTGATCTAATCTTTCTTACCATCTCTTGAAATTCCTCTTTCTTTTGGAATCGAAAGTCATTGAGAACCAAGCGTTTATTGAAGGCTGATAGCCGAAGGCACGATAGCCTCGAATCCTGGCGATAGTGTTGAAGACACTGCGATAGCTTGAAGGCCTAATAGCATCGAAGGCGATAATAGCCTTGAAGATCTCTTGATAGCATCGAAGACTGGCTTTGATGGCCTCGAAGACCAAGCTTTAGGTATTCCTCTATCTTGATTCGACGGTCGTGACCTTTGGATCATGAGCTATCGTAGTTCTTCATTTCTTGTATCGAAAAATCATGTACATTTATTTCATACAAACTAACACTTGAATCTATACTTTTCTTTTCTTTTCCTTTTTTTTTTTTTTAGAAATTTTAAAAAAAAAGCATTCAAATATAAGTGAAAGTTTGTCGATTTATTGATAATAAAATTGCTTTTAACGAAAAGCATAACATTTCATATATAATAAATCTTGCTTTTGTCGGTGAAAGCATAACGTTCACCACTTTTAGAGATAAAGTGTAACTTTTTTGGGTTTGAGGGCTTATAATCGGTGCCTCATTCACTTTTGATGATAAAGTGTAACACTTTCGGGTGCCTCGTCACTTGGGTGCGTCAATTTCTTGTGAGTCACGATCTCGAGGACTTGAAAATGGGTGCCTCGTCACTTGGGTAAATCGAATATTTTGGCAAGTGTAATCTCGAGGACTTGAAATCGGGTGCCTCGTCATTGAGTCATCAATTTCTTGGCAAGTCACGATCTGAGGACTTGAAATCGGTGCCTCGTCCTTGGGTCGTCAATTTCTTGTGCAGTCTTGATCTCTACGAGGACTTGACCACTGTTTAGAGTGGACCACCATCTTGGGTGGGTTTTTTTTTAAATCGATTCTTGTGCCTCCTCCTTGGTCATCCAATTTACTTGGCAAAGGATATTCGGAGGACTTAAACCTACATTTTGGTGGACCACCATCTTGGGTGGATTTTTAATTCATCTGTAGTTCAAAGTTTGTTCGATGATGCGTGAGGCCGATATTTGAGTTCTTGACTTACGAGGGCGCACCATGGGTGATGGTGTTGCCGTTTCTTCTCTAGTTCAATCTCCCCGGTAGCGATTTCTCATGGTATATCCTCAAGTAGTATGTGATCCATAGTGGAATACCTGCGTATTGGTGGTATACAGAAATCGATCTTCTTTTCATTTCTTGATTCTGAACGGCCAGGGGCCTTGGAGGTTTCACTACTCGTACTTCGACCCATTGTTACGTCTGAGGGCTCTGAGCGTCTTCTCATTGCATGTGATAGCCTCCGGGCTGGCATTCTAGTATACTTGTCCTGTGCTTTTCTGTTTTAGTTCAAATTTCTCATTCTTCTCCCTCTTGCCCCCTTGTGATTTTGGTGAGAATCCACTAAAGCCCACGATTCTTTGTCCTCTTGCTCTTCCATGTATCCATCGCATGGTGGTGGGAAATGTCATGATTCCCCAAGTCTTGTGCAAAGATGAGAGATTTGCGAAGGAATCCTGAAGCCTTGGTGATGAGGTGGGGCTTGAAGGCGTCTAAAAGCACCATTGTTGCATATCTTAACCAAGTTCTTTTCTTGATTGGCTCTGCACATACATGCTTGGGCCTGAACCTATCCACATAATCAGCGACTCCTCGTTTGGCCTACCTTGAATCACATGAGCTCTACGATGGTTACCTATTTACGCACATAGAAGAATTTCTTAAAAATTGCAATTTTAGATCATCCCAATCATGGGTGATCCTTCTCCAAATTAGTACCACCAATGAAGGCCTTTATCAAGTCAAAGTCTTGTTGAATTCCTCATCAACAAGTTGTGGTTGTTTACTTCATCATATCCTAGCCATGGAGACATCGACTCTCTGAACACAGCAGCGTGTTCTCTGGCATTTCCTTTCTCCCATTGTATTTTGGAAGCTGCGGTGGGTGCTCGATATACCTGTTGGGTAAGGTTGCCTCCGAATGTGTGCGGGGTAAGGATGAGTAAAGTCTAACTCAGGGGATCGAGATATGCATGTCTGCGAAGTTGATTGATCACGTCGATCATATCATCCTTAAATCGCGTCTTGGCTTGTGGCGTGAACTCTACAGGGGTGTTGTGATATCTTTCTTTGCGCCGGCAATGTGTATGGTAGAGAGGTTGGTTGATGCTGCGCTTGCATCATGCTGGCCAACCTTTGGTGGAGATTCTTTGGCTCACTCATTGGACATTGCTTGGAATGTTTGGCATTTTACTGTGAAAATGATGGGATGATGTTAGTTTGAGGTTGGCTTGCTTCCAACCTAGGTTGTGGCCCGTCGTCTGCTTGTTACGGAGCTCGAGTTGATTCTTTGGAGCGATTGACTTTCCGTCGATGGAGTACAATCTGGTTCTCTTTGTTGTTCTTTGCCATTGTTGTTGTCCTCCACTCCTACTTGTTCTCCATGCGAATTGCACAGGAACATGGCCTTGAAAGTAGGGATCTGCATCAATTCTTTGGCGGAAATTCCATCTCTTCTTGCTTCCTTTGCATCTCGATATCATGGCCATCATCATACCTTGTCCTTCCGTGTTTCCTTGATGTTTTGAGCATCTCCGGTTGCCTGACATTCATTTGTTCTCCACTTGCATCCTCGTCTTGCCTTTCTGCGTTGGTTTGTTGTTGATTGGCCATGTATAGTGATGTTGAACTCCTTAGAAGCGTCTTTAATAAGTGGTTGGTCAAAATCCAGTTGCGCCTTGGAATGCTTGAGTTACTTGCCTTGGGCTGGATCCGGTGAGGTAATGCTATTTGTTGGTGAAGTGGCTCTTCTGTAGTTCTCCACTTGAGTTGTGGGCATACCCTTCACAATTCTACACTCCCAATGAGTCGCCCGAATAAATGTGGGCAGGAAATGCGTACCTTGCTGGGTTAGGGTTTCGTGTTGGTGAGGAGGAGAAATCCACGAAAATGCTGGAATTGATTGATTGATTGAAGAGGGAGAATGGCGGTGGGCGATTACTCCAACGACGTGTGAAACTCCTAGAATCCAGGAGCAAGTGTTAGAAGTATGAGAGGATTCGAGAGCCTTTTGAGTCCTTGAGTTGAGAGAATGTCAAACCCTTTTGGTGCTTTTAGGTGGAATCTCGAGCCTTTAAGTCACCAAAAGGGTCTCTTTGATCTTCGAGTCCAAGTCTTGAGTGCGAAGAGAAGTCTCAACTCTTTAGTGCTTTTAGGTGGAAAAATCCAAGTCTTTAAGTCACCAAAAGGGTCCAGTCTTGTGTCTCCCTTTTCTGTGATGGAATAGAAGGGGTATTTATAGGGTTCTGGGAAAGTAGTCATGTGCAGAGGCACATGATTTGAGAAATTCCATAAATACCCTTTAGTCCTTAGAATAATGCTCATATTGCCTTGTCCTTACAGCCTTGATCCAATCCTCAATCAATTCCCAAAGCGGCGCCTCCACGAGTCTTACGCCTCGGGACACGTGGAGCTTATCCGGGTCTAGCACATTTATTTACGACTTTTCCATCTTCATTCCATTAGGTTATCTGAACCTAATTTGCACATTTAATGAGGTCGTGGAACCCTAATTGTGCATTTAATTCAATTAGGTCATATGAACCTAATTTTGCACTTGGGCCTGATGAAAAAACTATTAATCTGAGACTTCTTTGAAAAGCAAGAAAAATTACATAGCGTCTAAATTTCCCTACATCAAAATTCATGTCCAACGGAAGAATAAAAACACTACCAGAAAGCTATAGTTGATATATGGTGCAAAATGAGAAGCTTTGTATATATTGACTTAATTTCACATCGAAAAAATATAATAACATTTTGTTTGTATATAAAAAATTAAGTTATTAACAATAGTACATTCAAGTTATGACTTTTTTGCTGAACAAAAATTTAAGTGGGGAGTTTGTAACACATCAATCCCACATCGAAAGATATCTGAAAAATTTGTATGTATATAAAGAATTAAGTTACTAACATTAGTACTCCCATCAGTCCCATAATATCTGACGTTTTAAAGTTATGTGCAAAAAATTAAAAAAATGATTGGAAAACATTAAATATAGTATCAATTGTCTATATTATTTTGGATAAGTATGTGGTGAACTAAGATGACCCGATAAGATACTATTGAGTCGGAGGTTTAATTAAGATATTATTTGGATGGATTTGATTAGATTCGGACTTGAAATTTGACGAGAGATTTTTAGGACTCAGAGTGCTTTTAGTTTACAAAATTTGGTTATGGTTCCATTTATAAACTAAAATCACATTACCTTAGCAGCTCTGTTTCTTAGTTTTGAGCGAGAAAAGAAAGAATAGAAAACTTGAAGTTTTCTTTATATTGTTTCTAAGTTTTTTAATAGAAAAGAATAGAAAATTTAAAATTGAGGACATGAGTTGTAATTTAAAATTTATTATATTAAAGTTGAGAATAATATGGAATTATAAAATATTACTTATTAATTTCTTTTAGTCCAAATCGGGGCCAATTTTGTGAGGAAAACTTTGGCGAGAAAAGTGGCAAAGTTTTCTATTCATTCTTTTCTTTTCCTTTTGTTAAAAACTTCGGAAATATAAAATTAGAAAGAAAATTTAAATTTTAAGTCCATTTCTTTTCTTTTTGTCCATTTAAAACTTCGAAGCAGGCGTAAAATTTCAAATTTCAAGTTTCAAATTTGGTTATGGTTTCAAATTTCAAGTTTAACATTATTATGGTCCAATTAAATACATTATTTATGATATTTAATTTATATATTCATTCACCTTCTTTTCCATAATGTTTTATACATTTTCTCTCTAAAAATTTTATGCACATTTAAACTTCCTCTCTAAAATCGTAACATAATCACATAATATTATTTTTTTTGGGCGTGGGAGTGGGGGTAGGGGTGTATACATAATCACATAATATTATTTTTTGGATGGGATGGGGTGGGTGGGGTGGGGGTGGGGTGAGGGGTGGGTGGGAGTGGGGTGAGGGGGTGGGTGGGGGTGGGATAAGGGGTGTATACATAATCACATAATATTATTTTTTTTGGGGGTGGGGTGGGGGGTAAGGGGTGTATACATAATCACATAATATTATTTTTTTTGGGTGAGGGTGAGGTGAGAGGTGGGGGTGGGGTGGGGTGGGGGTGAGGGGTGTATGCAATCACATAATATTTTTTTGGGTGGGGTGGGTGCGTGGGGTGGGCGTGGGGTGGGGTGAGGTGGGGTGGGGGTGGGGGTGGGGGTGTGGGGTGGGTGGTGAGCTTCTTGAATATGTAAATATGGATGAAAATAACTTTTGATTTGTATTTGGAATAAAATATGTGTCAAAAAAATAGTTATGAGGTTGAAACTATATTTCTTTTTTAAAAATATGGTTTCAAACTTTAACTCAACAAATAAATAAAAGCAGTTAACCAACCCATTTAGTTTTGAGTTAATATGGGTTAACAAAGACAATTAACTTGATATTGCGAGGGTCTAACTTCAGTGATTTAGTGCAACCTGATCCATTACCATTTAGTAATGTCCTTCACACCTTAACCTTTCAAGCATAAATTCTTCATTTATTTTATATCTACGCATCAAAATAATGGAAACATCCATTCATTCTTCCATGACTTCAACCTCCTGCGTCTGAAACTTATGCAGAACTATATACTAGGCTCCTTACAATAAATTTCATTAACTAAAATTACATATATATTTTTTAGGGTTAATTACATATTAAACTCAAAATATACACCCTTTTACCATTAAATGTTTCCCAGATGTTTAAGCGGCTCACATCCTGCTTACTCAATGCAGTTAAGTAAGCATAACGACCCTTTGAATCAATTTGTTAAATAGAAAATGGTCCCGTGTCACAATTTAAATGGTCGAAAATTACAAAAGGGTTGAATTATGTTTCTTAGCAGTATTTGGGGTGGCGAGATAGAGGCGTTAATCTAGAAATGCGAATAATAAAAATGTATACCGAGGATTATTATCTGAATTAACCTATTTTTCTATTCTACTTCTTGCATTTTAATAGCGATTACGTTATAATGAATCTTACAAAATTACAAAATTATAGTATCTGTCTAATCTACTACAACCACAATCTCCTTCCTTTATCTTTACTTTTAGGATACTTTTGATCATCTGTTTTATCGAAAATTTTATTAGAATGCAAGTGAGAAACAAATCATAACTAACTTATTCATAATAAATTATAGGCCTAAATATGGATTAATACTTTTTAACATGAACTTTTAATATTTTTTACTTTGTACAATATTTCAATGCAAATTACACCTAATTACGAATGTATTTGGAATTTTTTTTCTTTTTTTAGCAAGGCAAAAATGTTATTATTGAAAAACTATTAATACAAAAGACTTCTTTAAAACGCAGAAAAAATTACATAACGTCGAAATCTCCACACATCAAAATTCATATCCCGACCCAAAGGAGAGGAAAAACACTTGCCAGTATAGTTGATATATGGTGCAAAATGAGAAGATTTGTATATAACACCTTAATTTCACATCAAAAAATATGATAAAATTTTTATGCGTATATGAAAAATTAAGTTACTAACAATAGTACATTCAAGTCATGATTTTTTTGGTGAGCGAAATTTTAAGTGGGGAGTTTGTAACACATCGATCCCACATCGAAGATATCTGAAAAATTTATGCGTGTATAAAAATTAAATTCTTAACAATAGTGCTCCCTCAGGTCCGTAATATATGACATTTTAGAGTTGTGCACAAGAATTAAAAATATGATTAGAAAGCATTAAATATAGTATCAATTGTCTATAATACCATTAAAATCTCATTTTGGGTTGGGAGGTTTAAGATCTTATTTGGATGGATTTGATTTGACGGAATTATTTATTCAGGACTCGAGTTGCTTTTAGTTTACAAAATTTGGTTATGGTTACATTTAAAAATTAAACCCACATTACCTAAAACAAAATTCAAATACAACTTACTAATACAAGCATAAATTATGCAATCGACAAAACATAGCTATGAGTTTGAATACAATTATTGTCTACTAGAGATTATACAAACTCGAAAGGTCCCTCATTACAATTATTAACACCTTATTTCACGAATAGTGAGGACTACTAATCTTATCCTGCTGGACCGTCTCTCAGTTCCCATTAGTCCTGTTATGTTCTCATTTCACGAAGAAAACGGTGAAAGAAAGGGTGAGCTCAACTAGCCCGATAAAAATATTATGACTAAGATAATGCGAAATAAATTATCGTTAGCCTTGACGATGTTAAGCGATAAAATATAACAACATCAAGTTTAAGCTGCGGTGGAACAAGCGATCCATTAAAAGAGTCAGTAGAGAATAAAATCTACCATCTTTTATGATTTAAAGGTTTTCATGACTTTTATCGGCGGGACTCGACAATAAATAATCCACATCATCGAATCACCCATGCCTTCTACGACGAGGATATTCTTTAGTATCACGACCACAAATTATCCATGCACTTGACCCGAGGACATTAGTGTATTCATTAATGGTCATGATCATACCAACAAGCTGTCCATCGATACCTTTCTGGACCAATGATAACTTTTACCACATCATTTGTAACATTACGATCATGATTACCTTAAATAATCCACAGTCATAATCATACCAAGTCCATCATATACTTTCTGAGGCCACAAATGACTTTCAACATAATATAAACATGATGGGTATGATGATAACAATGATATAAGATTGATAAAACAAGTTCAAAATTAATTTATCCGAGGAACTAATAATGTCTAAATTATCGACATGATCTTTGCTTTGTAGAGTAAAATTCAAGAATGATTAGAAGAATATTTCCATGAAAGATCTTTGGATGAAGCGCTTGAAATATCGAGGATATTCTACTAATTTCATGGAGTATAGAAATCAAAACTTTAACCAATTTGAGTATAATAAAGAATGGAATAACAAAATAAATCACCGTGCATGCATGCGGTGCTTGGCATGACGAGTTATTCAACGAGAATAATAATAATAACGGTCGGGCGAAAATTTTGCACGCAAGCGGATGTTCAACAGGATTTTAAAAAAACACGAACAGGGATGAATAATAATAAAAAAGAACCGGTCGGTGCAAAATTTTGCACGAAGCGGGATGTTCAACGAGAATAATAATAAAAAGCGGAACCCGGTCGGTGTAAAACACCTGACGACGGGATATTCAACGAGAATAATAGAAGAATGTCACCAAGTATAGGGTAAGCCGGCGTATCTGAGTTATTCAACGAGAATAATAAGCGATGGAATAACAACGATTCTCTTCATGAATAAAAGAATAACACCCACCCCATTAGTAGTAGATTGAATCTTTGCGGTGGTGTAGTAACGAATAATACTCTTCTTCTTTCTCTCTTATTCTCTATACTACTTTCTCTCTCTCTACTTAAGCTTGAATGAATTAAGTGAAAATAATGAAGCACTAGGCCTCTGTTTATAGAAGATTTCTAAACACACTTGAAATATGAAAAGCAGTGGCTTGGCGGTGATGATGTGAAAAGAAAAGTGGTTTGGCCTTTATAATGTGAAGCGACAATTGGTTCGGCCTTTGTAATATGAAACGACAATTGGTTTGACGTGCGGTAAAGGTAATTCTTATTGTGAAGGTAATTCTATTGATGAATGATTGATGAAGTAATTACTATTGGCGAAGGTAATTCTTATTGACAAAGACTCTTAGATGATGACATATACATATAGGGCCCCATAAAATAACCAAACTTACCACAAGCGTCTCATAATAGACTCTTTATATACATCGAGGATTGAATAAATATTACCACAAATCATTTTATTTTTAATCGACACATATTTAATCTTTCAACAATTATTAATCATTTATAACTTGTCGTCTCAATTATTGATTTAATAATATAACATATTATCTGAGATGATCTTTGTGACAATAATTGAATCGATAATATAAGAGATATGATCGTGATTCTTTGTAGCATAATTGAGTATAGTTGAGTGACTTCTCACGTAAGCATCGATAATCAATCTGGTGTCTTCTTATCTGATCCACAGCGTATTCTTTATACTTTTACTCTGGGTAGTTCAGCGGTTTTAACGGTAACACCTCCGTAGTTTATTTTCATAAAAAGTATTTTTTAGTTTTCTCGATCAAATGAATAATTTAGTTGTGGGGGTCCACCATGATTGTCTTGAGTCGTCTGAATATTCCCAAACAAAAGAATATTCCCAGGCCAAACAAATATTTTATAACAACTTGCTTACTTTGCAAAATTTATAAATATTACCTGACTATAACATTATATCAAATTTACTCCATAATATTCAAAAATAATATTTATAGAAAATTCATCTTTATTTATAAAAGTTGGGGTCTTCTGACCTCCCTTAACATGAAATTTCTCCCTCGAAATTAGAGTGCGTTACACGGTATGTATGTCGAAGAGGTAAGGATACCTTGATTTCATTTGATTCTAACTCCCAGTCATTTCCTCCGACATCATGGTTTCTCCCTGAAAACTTTGACTTGAGGTATAACCTTGGGCGTAGAATATGTTCCTTCTTATCAAGATTTGAGCAGGGAACCTCTTCATCGTCAAATCTTCCTTTATTTAAATCAGGTTCTAACTTCGATAATGTGGTTGGGTCTTTCACATATTTACGTAACATGGATATGTGAAAAATGTTATGAACACGAGAGACATACTTGGCGGTAAAAGCAGTTTATAGGCCACGTTCTACTCGATCGAGGATTAAAAATGGTAGATGAATCGAGGATTGAGTTTTCCTCTCTTTCCAAATCTAAGTAACTCCTTTCCATGGAAGCGACCACATGACAACACATGATCTCTATGTCGAATTCCGTCCTTTCGATGAAGATCGGCATAACTCTTTTATCGATCTTGTGAGGTTTTTATCGTTGTCGGATCGTTTGAATCTTTTAAAAGTAGTCATACGTACCAACTCGGTCCCAACAACGTTGCTTCACCCACCTCATCCCAGCATCTTTGGAAACGACACTTTCTTCCATCTGGCGCTTTGAATGGAGCCATGCGATACTTGCGATAAGCTTTGTTGTTGTAGGAAAACTCCACGATGGTAAGAACTTGTCCCAACTTCCCTTGAAATCAAGGACCACGAGTCTTAATAGATCTTGAGAGTTTGAATAGTCCTCTCCATTGTCCGTCCAGTCGAGGGATGATATCTTGAGAGCTAAATCGTGAAATCTGTGCCCGTAGCTTTTTGCAAACTAACCCAAAATCGTGAAGTGAATCTTGGGTCTCGATCGAAAACTATGGATCTTAGGCATACCATGCGATCTTACTGATCTCGTTTATGTACATCTGAGCAAGGCGTTCAAGTGTATAAGTTTCTCGTGTCGGTAAGAAATGAAAGCGGACTTGGTCGATCTATCAACAATGACCCAAATCGCATCATGCCTTGAGAAACCTTAGGAAGGCCGTGCTTGAAATCCATGGTAATGTGCTCCCACTTCCATTACGGAATTTCAAGTGGTTGCAATGGACCTTTTGGTACTTGATGCTCGCTTTTAACTTCGTTGACAAGTTAGACACCTTGAGATAAACAACGCAGCTCTCTCTCTTTCGTATTGCTCCACCAAAATGTATGGCGAATATTATGATACATTTTGGTACTCCCGAGATGGATTACAAGCGGTGTGTTGTGCGCCTCCATCATGATTTTATACTTTAAATCGAGGTCGTTAGGAACACAAAAAGTGCAGGTTGACTCAAAGTATTCCTTCTTCATCGATTCTTGCTTGGCGTAGCACCTTCTTGCACTTTCTTCCTCATCGCATCGACTCGTGCGTAACTTGGCGGCTTTAACTTTATCGATTAAAGTTTGTTCTACTTCGTATATTAAGCCATCATCACATGGGTCCTGGGTCTTTAACTCTATCTCCATCCTTTGCAAGTCACACAAAATGGGCCTTTGCGTTGACAATATCGCTTTTCGTGCTTGCGTATGATCTTACTACTTTCGATCGTCGGCTACCACGTTTCGCTTTTCGGGATGGTATTGGATGGTATGATCATAATCTTTCAGCATTCAAGCCAGCGTCGTTGTCGCATGTTGAGTTCCTTTTGAGTAAAAAAAGAAATATTTGAGGCTTTTATGATCAGTAAAATCTCCACCTTCTCCCCATCTGAGTAATGCCTCGAATCTTTAGTGCGAAGACAATGCGGTACTGACTCTAGATCATGAGTAGGATAATTTCTCTCATATTCTTTGAGTTGTCTTGAGGCATAAACTATGACTTTTCCATGTTGCATGAGAACACATCCCAACCCTTTGCCGAAGCATCACTTGTAGATGACAAATCCCTCAAGGCGGATGGTATTGTCGAGCGGTGCGAAATGAGTCTCCTCTTGAGTTCTTGAAAACTCTTCTCATATTCTTGGCTCAATAGAATTTTTATCTTTCAAAGTCGGTTTGAGTCGATGGAGTAGCGATTAGAAAATCCTTCCATGAATCTCCAATAATAACAAGATAAGCAAGAAAGCTCGTCTTGATCCTTGATTTAGGTTGCTCGACTTTGAATTGCTTGATCTTTCTTTGGGTCAGCCGGATATTCCATGACTTGATACTACGTGCCCAAGGAATGCTACTTCCTCGAGCGAAATTAGCATTTCTTGACTTGGCATAAAGCTTGTATTCACGAAGCTTTTGGAATGCCGACCTCAAGTGT